>VXAC01006177.1:67278-173532 GCA_013399225.1 Rhipidura dahli | reverse complement strand
GGACTGCGCGAATCGTGAGCGGGCGGTGGGGACGGACCCACGGGGAGCGCAGCTCCCCCGCCGCCGGGCATCGCCAGCACTTAGCCCTGTCCACCGCCGTGCTCAGCTCCGGGTCTTTACTCGCCCATGCTCCGGAGGCAGAGCACCTCTGCGGAGCTCCCCTCGGGGCTCGAGAGCAGCCCCCAAACCCGTGGGCAATTACCTGCAATGGCAGGACGCTTGGCAAGAGGGAAGGAAGATGCTCGGTAGATTTGCTCTCCCGATGAGAGGAACGCAGCCCCGCGTTCCAGCCATCTGTCCTCACCTCTGTTTGCCAATCCAGCTGCATGGTAGCCGTGGAGTTGGAGTCTTATGGCCAGGAGGGACACAAGAGCCAAAGAGCAGTGGGGGTTGGCAGACCTTTAGGGATCACAGGGACCTTTGAAGTCTTTCAGGGACCATGGCAGGGGACCTTGAAAAGGACACTGATGTGCTCAGGAGGGTTCCACGGAGAAATCTGAAGTCTGGGATGAGGAGCTGTTCTCTTGGGCAGAAACCTGTAAGCCAGCTCTTAGAGATGGAGGGGTGATGCAAAGGCAGGGTACAGGTCAGGAAGAGGAGCCTGTGTCTGAAGGATGGATACAGAGCTCAGTTCCTGAAGGAAGAGCAAAGCGAAAGCTGCTGGTTTGGGGGATACCACTGGGGTATTTGGTTGTTGGTTGAGAGAATGGAGTTGGTGAAAGAAAAATGTTGGCCGGGGTAATGGAGGGAGGACAGGCAGAAAGGGGATGAGCAAGGTGAGGCAAAGAGGAAGAACAGCTAAAAAAAGGGAATCATTGAACAGTAAGAGGTAAAATGTGAATGTGAGACTCCAGAGAAAGCTCATGAAAAAGAAAAAACTAACACTGAAAAACTGAGAAGTGAATAGAGGAAAAGAAAAAAATGGTAGCAAAAGCTCTGTGAAGCAGAAAGTGAGAGAATGCAGAAATGTGCAAGAGGAGAAAAGGAACTAAAATCAGCAAGTAAGAGTGGAAAGTAAGGAGTACCTGAAGATTCTTATTTCAGTTCACAGAATATTCAGCTGTTGCATTCCCATAACGTAAAAACCACCTACTGCAGAGGAAGGAAAAGGGATCCCAGTTTTCTGATGGAAAGAGCAGGCCTGGTCTTCATTACACTATAATTAGAATTTTAAAAAGCTTTTGGAGTTGACCCTGTGCACAGTAGAGTGCTTCTGTCGAGGTTCACATTGGAGGCTCCTCTGGGCAAGGAGCTTGCCTCCCTTTCTTTTGGTGCACTGCACAAGCTTTATGAATCATAAATAATAATAACCAGGTTCCAGCTTTGAAATGTGGGTCATCTCATTCCTCTTTTACCAGTTCAAATACAGTTTATTACTTACCTTATATAGAAGCAGAGCAATCTTTCACTGTGCCATAAAATTGAGTCCTTTCAAGCATTTCCATGTCTGCTCTGCATACCAGAGCAGATACCCTATTGCTGCCCATTAGGGACTTTGATGACCTAGTTGGACTTTTCTTTCTTTACTTCAAATTCCTTTTTCCTTTATCATTAGTGGCAAAAATCTAAATTGCCTTGATGGTGTATGATAGGGCCTGGAGTTTCTTTCCTTTTCTTTAATGAAACAGACTGGCTCTGTTTGAGAGCTTCCTTTTCCAAATCAATTGACAACATTCCGTTTCAGACTAACATTGACTAATTTTGCCAGCTGGTGTTAAAGCCATATTAAAAAAAAGCCAAGATGTAGTTATAGGCAAAAAATAAAGTGAGGCAGCTGGCACGCTGTGGACTGCTGACTTCCCTTGCCTTGGCTGCCGTACCTCTGGCAAAGATTTGTCTTCCTCTGGTAGTCCAAGTCCATTGCAAAGGCACAGATAGTGCTACAAGAGCAAGACAGCAAAAACTTTCATCTGCTTCACAGTTATGATCATCTTCTCCCCCATCAACCACTATCAAAGCGTTTCAAGGATCTTTGGCAGAACCACTAGGAATATGTTTCATTCTAGGATGGTCAGCCAAGAGAAGCCTTTCATTGATATGCATTGCTATAAAGCCCTCCAGCATTCCTTCTGTTTTCCTGCCGGTGCAGTGGCTTCTTTGCTTTAAAAGGAAGATAAGGACTCTGTGCATTCAGAAGCGTGACTGCCATTTCGAATTATTTCAGAGATTGAATCATCAGTATGCTCAGAGTCTGCTGTACCAGCACTTTACAAGACAACTGGGTCTACATGCATTGCTCAGGCAGGCAGTAACCATACCATGTGTTTTCTGTGCCTGGTGCCACTGTACACCCTTCACATTTTGAGAAATGTAGGCTTGGTGCCTGATTTCTGCTTCTTCTTCCTTGTGTTGTTGTTTTTCTCACCAATTTCTGTCCACACTGCAGTGGCCATTTCTCTCAGACCAGCCAGTTGACTGGTTTCACCCTAATTGTACATGAAAGCACAGTGTACTTTGAGGACTGACTTCTCTCCCTTGGGAAGGTAAAAATCTCCATCTTGCTCTGCATCTTGGGATCTTGCAGAGACAGGTAACATCAGCTTTGACAAAGAGCTGCAGAACCATCACCACACCAGAGAAAACATATCCTCCACTTAATTAGCCCCTACCTGGAGCTGCTTATTCTCAGGCTTTCAGCACCAAGGAAATGCTATCACAGCCTCCCCATATAGCACATTTCCTCTGCACTGTTCTATCAGGAATGAGCGACTGGTGATATTCAAAGTTTCTTATAGGGCAAATGACGCCTCTCTGCTATCAGTTATTGTGCATAAACATCTAAACTGTGTTGCTGTGGAACCAGATACTGCCACACGTTCAGCTGGAGTAACCTTGCCTGCATCACTGGAGTTGCAGGGAATTTGTATTAACACGAATGAGAAATAAATTTGGCCTTTAGTATATCTGCATGCCTGCAGGGAATTCATCAAAAGCATATCAACACTGTAATCACTTTAATAATAAATCTTTTTCACTTCTTTAGCAAGCATACACTAAAGATCCCAAGCACAGCAAAAACTTCCATGAGTAGCAGTCGGCTTCTTTAAGAGATGAGATTCTTATTATCCTCATTTTGCAGATGGAGCAGCTGAGAAACTGCAGAATGAAGCAACTTGCCTAAAAACAAGCAGCACATCTTTTCACAGAGTAGGTAAGCAAAGACCTACAGCAGATAGGAATGGATCCCCAAACTTCTCACATATATCTTTCTGGCCATGGGAGGGCCATGAATGGATGCAATGGGGATCAGAGAAGCCTTCATTTATTGAAAGCAGCGTCTGAAGCTTCCTTTTTGGGAGATAAGAGCAAACGCTGCATAATTGTATTTCTGGATAAATACTGTGTAACTATTAGGAGTGTTCTGCTGGCGGCATCCAAAGGTTTTGGTAGTCAGGCAACGTTTGTGCCTCTGAGCACTAGGGCAGACCCTGGGAACATCTCACCCAGGATTTCACATCTGTAGAAGCAAGATTTGGTGGCCACTTGTCTTTTCCATGAAAGCCATACGTGACAGACCTACGCAGTGCTCGTGCATCCTGGAATACAGAGCAGCTGGCGAGCAGCAGAGGCCGGTGTTTTGGGCTCAGCCAGCGCCACCAAGCCAGGGTTGGTTTGGGTGTGCTTCCCCACTGAAGCGGCCGTGGCAGGGAATACATGTTGGCTTCTGCATGGAGAACTTCACTAGCAAAGTGTTCGCTTTTGTTTGGGCTGCCTCTCTGCACACGAGGCGGTGTTCAGTGTGAGCAGTGAGGGCGCTTTAACCCACCCAGTTCTTTCTCCTTTGCTATGGTAGCAGTTTTCTCCCTCTCCTGACAGCAACTGGTGAAGGTGACAGTGACAATGGGGGTTTAGGATTGCTGTGTGTCTGCTTCTCCACTGCACCTAGCAGCACGCACCCTGTTACCGCAGGATAACCATATTGTCACTTATTCAGTGGAGGAAAAGCAGTGCCCTCTTCCATGCTTACTGTGGGTACTGAATGTTAAGTACACACGGGCAGTAATTACACTCTGGCTTTGGCCCAAGGCAGCTTTTGTCCAATTTTTGTATTCCTTGCAGTATTTTCAGTTAGCACAACGGCATATTTGAGCAGATAGCCAAGATCGTGTTCCAAAGGCATGAGGAGTTTCTTGTTGCATAACACCTGGCTCACTTCCCAAATGGCACCATGCTTTCTTAGGCTTTAAACAGCCTCAAAATGAGCTGCTCTTAGCTGTGCTAGCTTACTCACTGGGGAGTCCCTCTAGCTCATCTTTGATCATGTCCCACTGGTTGTTTCGGCTACCATCTCGCCTGTGCAAACTCATAAGGTATAGGTTTGGAGGTGACTCATTGTTTCTGCACTGTGTCCCCTCCACAAATGATACAGAAGTGAAATAAGACCATTTTGATGTTACTAAAACTCATGCCAGAGCAGGAGTTTGAATGCATCACAAAGCAGAAAGATAAGTTATTAAAGATTTATCTAAGCTTCCTTCCTTTAGTGGCTGAAATGAGACAGTATGTACACACAATGGACAAACAGTAGTTTCATTTACAATGACAGAACTTAAGAATGACAGCATCCATTGGATCATCTTCTCAGTCCTTCCATAGATCACAGACCATTACATTTCACCCACTTATCCCTAAATGAAGTAAGGTGCCTTTTGTAGTCATCTTGAATCAATTTAGGCATTTGCTTTCAAAAACTAAGCAGATTACTAATCCACCTATTTAATTATAGATTTCTCCCATGAGAAGTTGGAACAAGAAACAGTAAAAAATAAACATGAAGTCACCAGAATGCATTATTCACTCCTGTATTTTAATTTTATAAGTCTTGTAAAAGAAATTTTGTCCCTCTTTCCTAATGGCTGACAGTTGTAAACAGTAGGATTTGTAGCAGCTCAGTGTAAGAACCGGAGTTCTGAAAAGACTCCTAGTTCAACATGCAAGTCTAAGTTAACTCAACATGTATTCCCCAGCAATTTCCCAGCAACAAGGCTCACATATAGGATTATTTATGTTGTTACTTTCCTAGCACATTGTACTCAGTACAGCACATTCACTTATGTAGTAAGCAGCTCTCTCTGCTTGGCTGGAGCACCACTGCCAACCTTTAGCCCACAGCCCAGTTAATCTTTGTTAATTATAAACTGTGAGATGCCACTGCAGACCTGGATAGCATCCTGTGGAAGCAGGAATTTGGCCAATGAAAGAGTAGATTCACTTTGTAGGCTTCACTGAGCTTTGCTGACAGCCACTGCGGCATAAGATCAAAGGCAACAGGAAACAAGGTGTTTTTGGCAGAGCAGAGCTGGCTTGCTTCTAGGCAAAGCTGCCCACCATCTATTGGAGCAATCAGGAACCACCTCCCATGTTAGCTGCCTGGTTCCAAACACAGGGATCCGTTCTATCTGGACATAATGCAGACGTACCCAGCCTGGAAATTTTGTGAGCCCTACTCATGGTATGAATTTTGACGTGAGATCAAGGACCCTTTGGTTATACAAAAGTTGTCTGTTGCCTCTTCTGGAAGTATTAGGTATACATTTTGTTCCGTATCACCACTTCTGACCACAAGCCTCCTCAGCTAAAAAAATCCAGACAAGTGTGAGCCCCGTAAGTCATTCACTCATGGAGAGTACAGAAGTGAGGAGGTAAGAGCTAGAAATGCCTTTTCCACAATCACCTCAAATTCCCCAGCACAATTCTCAGCAAGGGTAATATTTTATTTGTGACTGAAAAAGGCATGAGTCTGTCTTCTGTAGCTGACTGAAACAAGTGAGGAATAGTGGGTTGCAAAAGCCTTTCTCACTGCAAAGTGGATGAGGCAAGTATCAGAGAGAAAATAGAAACTAGAATTTTTGCATGCAATGTATTTTTGCTTGGAGTTATACTGAGTACCTCAGTGCCCACATGGGCCTAGGCAAACCTGTATTTTTTTAAAGGAGACCCAGCTTTGATGAGTTTACTGCTGGAGGCATCTCTTCTTTCTTCCAGTCGATCATGGAGTAAATAATGTGGGGACTTGTATGGATAGATGTGCATTCCTCTAACCACTGTGAGCATGCTCAAGTCCGTGTTGAGTCCACACTAGTATCTGGTTATTGGTTGACAGAGAACAGATTCTCCAACTATATGATCTGAACTTAGGACTTAAGAAAAGCATTGTGTTTGAGGTTCAATAGCAGGTTAAGCCTTTAGCTTCTAGGAGAAAAATCAGGTGGAGATGGAATTCACTATGGAAGAAACAAATGGGCTGCAGCAGAGTCTTCTGTCTAAAACGGTGCTTGCCTGAAAGTCAGGCAGCTCTGAACTTTTGAAAGCTCCATAAGAAAGAAAGAACATTGTCTTGTTTTTGATAAAGTGCAGTTCGTAGAGCTTCCGCAGTTAGCATGAATTCACTTATCTTCCTGTATATATGCACTGATATAAATGTGTTCTTTATATTAGTATATAAGTAATTTAATTCCCTTGGAGATAAAACTGTTACTGAAGAAAGACATGTAGCACTCAAGTGCCTGGATAATTATTAACATAGTTTCCTGCAAAGAATCCAGTCTGGTTTGTTACCACCTCTCAACCCTCTGTTCAGTCTGAAATTTGAAAAGACTGATAGAAATTGGCCCAGAATACCGTTTTGGTCATATCTGATTTTTGTTCCAATAGAAGTTCTCCTTCCATAACTCATCAGAGTAAATGGTGAAACTCCCAGTAACCTCATTGGGTAACTCACTGTAAGATTCAGTGCAATTTTTATTCAAGAATGGAATGCAGAATAATGCTAAGAATATGTAACTTATAATGAGGGCTACTGTTTGCATACTTTTATGGTGGTTACTTTCCAGTCCCACAATGCTGCTACTGTAAAAAGCACCCAGTGTCTTCCATTTTCTTCCATGATTGTGGACTCCAGTCATGAATTTAGGGATGGTATTTAGGGGAACTCCTCACCTCATAAAATTCAAAGTAGAGTATCATAATGAGACCATTTGAATGCAGCACTTTTAATAGAATTTCAAGGCAGTTGCCTCTGAAGATAAATTAAATGGATTAAAGTCCAAATTGCTGCAGTATGAAGTTGATAACTTTTCAGTTCCCTTTATATCACTAACAGGAATTAGAATATATATTTTGCAGCAAGCCTTGCTGGCACATTTGACAGAGGCAGAAAGGCATATGTATACTAGGGAGGAGAATTTGGCATATCTTAAAAAAAAATGCGGAGGTTATTTAATTCCAGCTCTTAGTAAATTTAGATACAATATTTAGCACAGGATAAAACAGGAATTAATATATAATAACCATTAGTGATAAAACCCACTATATCTGTGAGTAATACTTTAGAATATGAGAGTACCTGTTACAAGAAACGTAGGTCTGTTTGATATAAATCAAGCTGTATGGATGATCTGGTGATACCAGTAATATGGGACAGATTTCCACAGACGAGAATCACCTTGATTGTCAATGAACCAAAAGTCCTGTTTTCTACCCTACTGAAATTAAGGTGAAGAGGATCAGACAAGTTCAAATATCCTGTGTAGATTATCATAACACTTAACTTTTATAACTAGTTCATTTATACTATGAATTTCAATAGCAGAAGAAGGTCTGAACTCAGAATGCGTTTTTCTTGGTTTGAGTTTGTGTTCATGCAATTTTCCCTATTTTCATATACCTACATCCCTTATTCTGTAGCCTCAAGCAAATTCAGACCTTCTGACCTAATAGGTTAATACCCTGGGTTTGTTCTTTAAAATAATTGTATTGTGGACTTAAAACCATTTTCTATATTAATTTATTCTTAATTTAGTCATGCTATTTCATTATCAAATTAAGTAAAATTATTTTTCTCCAACTGTAAGAGCAAAATATCTAAAGAAAGCACTTTAAACTTTTCTGAAATAGCATCTAAAAATCCATACGTACAAGCTGTGTTGACCAAATATTCTAATTTAAAAACTGATTTAATAAAGTTTATTTGGGTTTTGGGTTTTGTCATTTTTCCATTATGATATATTAACTGATATTCAATAAAAAACTAGAGTACTATCTTTTAGACCTTCAGCCTTGATTATGGTTGGAAAAGTGGGGAAATGTGAGCAAACACAAAGTCATTCCAATGCTGTGTTACAGTCCCACCCACCAGCCACCCACAGGGACTCACAGCCTTCCTGTAGGATCCCAAGAGCAGCTTCCTCAAAAATCACACGCAGCTGCCATATGGGGCCCAACCAAAAGTCCATCGGGTCCTGCCTCCAGCTTGGTGGAACTGAACAGGAACATGTATTTTCTAGCCTGACATTTATCTCTCACAGTGTGGGTGTGCTGACAGCTGCAGCTTCCCCAGATGTAGGGAAAGGTTTCTTATTTTCTGCTTTGTTCCTAGTAATTTTTGGCAGTCATTTTGCTTTTTTTACTGCTCTTGAACACTGAGTTGCCCTTTTCCACAGAGCAACCTGTGAAGAGCTCATAATCCCTGACGGCGATGGCCAGAGCCCAGCACTGAGCGTGCAGCACGTGGGTTGTTTCCTCCCACCCGCACCTCTTCATCAGCACACTTCTCCATCTGCCCATGTGTGACCCAGCCACACAGTCTGACATCCCCTGCAGCTGGCTACTGCCCTTGCTGACCTGCCTAACTTCACATCATTAGGAAACTTTGTGGCTCACTCCTGGGCTCAGGTTAGCTGTGGTTAATGGGGAAGAGCGCAGCTCCCACCGCAAACCCCTGCAGAGCTTTGCCCACTTCCCCCATCGCTGTGTGTACTCCTCTTTGGTTTCCTATCCTGTACTGAGCCTTTTATCCATTCCAGCACTTTCTCTGTCTGCCCATTTTCTGTAAGGCCCTTTGGGAGTGGGGTTGTATTGGGAGCCTCTTCAAAACCTGGAAAAGGTACCTGCATCTCCTTTATCGAAGTGCCTGTTGACCACCACCAGAGAACACTGGTGAGGCTGCAGGATGAATCATCTGGTCTGCCCAGTACATTATGCTGTCCTTTATGCCATCTCAGATGCCCATTCTGACTACTGCTCACTCTGATTCAGAGCTGAGTTGGCAGCTAAGTGGCTGAAACCTTTCCTTCAAAAAACGGAGGAGGAGTGTGTGCCCCTCTTCAGCAGCTTAGTGCATGGAGCAGCCTTGCATCCCTCTGCTAGGAGCAGGAAATCCATCTGTAAAAGAGTGTCCACAGGCCCTCCAAGGCCAGGAGAACCCAAATATCAGCAAAACTGGTTGGCTTAGAAGAGAAAACATTCTTACTTATTAGGAAAACATTAATTCAGGAGGTCATTTGCCCAGAGGAGAAAAAGTGAGGCCCAAGCCTTGTTCCCATGACTACTTCAAATACAGAATGGAAGTATTTCTTGGAGATGACTTCTAAAATGAGAGATGGAAACTCAAATGTGTCTTTGAATCCTGACAGAGTCTAGGTGTAAGAGAGGCACGTTAGGAGTCATGGTCCTTTGGCGTGCCCAGGAACAGATTCTTTGGCATCTGATGAATTCTAGTGGGACTGAGAGGAGGTTACAGCTGCTACAAGCAGCTTTGGCAAAGCTAGACCTAATTTGGAAAATGAGGGAGTGTCCCTTGATGCAGAAGTTAGGCTGTGCGTGCTCTCATTACGTCTGTGTGGGAAGGTTGATGCATGGAGATTAATGGCTCCCAAAATGAAATATTAACAGTTTCCCAAAAGCAGACACCAGGACGACCTGTGAAAGGAGAGGCCATCACTGACAATGGCACAAGAAAGCTGCACTAGGTACTGGGTGGTCTGCCAGGCCACAAGTGAGTCCCTGAGACCTCACTCTTTAACCTGACTGACTGAAAAGAAAATGCCTAGGCAACAGGTCTGAACAAATATTAACATTTAAGGTTTAGACAACTACAGTGGTTATTAGAGATGTAAATCACTTCATGAATTTGGTATTTCATCCTTACAGGATGATGCCTCAGCTGGTTTTTAACGGTTTAGCTCAAAAATCTTGAACACCTAAATAATGCATGGTTAGTGTGGAAGGAACTGGGTAAAACTGTGATAGGCAGAAATGGGATAAAAACAAAATTTGAGGAGTTTGTGAGTCTGCTACTGAGGCAAATAATACTGGGTATCCCACAAACCACCATCAGAAGCCATTGTGTGTGTTCTCAGGTATGCTGGTACTAATTGTCTCCCACTGATCTGTCCCTGTAGGAGATACTGGGTGAAGAAGTCACACAGCATTCAAGGCTGTGAGAATATGCCGTGGGCAGTATCCAGCTCTGATCCCCCTGCATGTCCCAGGTTTCTAGGGCTCTATCCATGCTGAGGGTCAGGCACTGTCTTACAGGACTTGCCTCAGCCCCTCCTCCCCTCTTTATGATAAGCATATATTTTTGCAAGCTTTACAGACTTGTTCTGCGCAATGCTCAAGCAGTTACAAAACATTTGACAGGCTGGCAAAATGGAAATACCTTCAGGATGTCTCATTTGTAATTGTCAGAGGGACCTGTGAGGGTTCTTCTTACCAGAATTTTTTCCAGAAGCCTGATTTAAAGAACTGTTTAAGAATATGCTTACTCTGAAGCACATTCCCAGCCTGGGGAACCTGGAAGAGTTGTGCATTATCATTAGGCACGTTTTGGTCCCTAATAAGCAGGACCTTAGTGTGTAAGGGTCACTTTCTCACTCTGAAGGGTTGGAAAGGGCCCCCAGCACTTGTGTAATAGTCCCTTCCCAGAGTTGCTGACTAGCTGACAGCAGCTAAAGCAGGTCACTGATGACAGCTAAATATGTTCGTGTGGCACTACACAGCTCTGAGTCCACCAGCGCTGTCTGTGGTGGCTTTACTCTCTGTTCCTGACAGCAACAGGGAGGTGGGACTCATCTCACCCAGCTCCAGACACCCACACCAGAGACACCTACTTCCAGCTTGTCGTCCCAGACTGTTTAGAGCTGGTGGAGAGAAACAAGCACTCAGAGAGAGTGATTCATCTGGCTGGTTTTAATCATCTTCTTTTTAGCAGGGGATAAATCATGCTATGGAAATGTCTTTTTTCTGTCTACTAACTATGCAGAAAGTGTAAATCACTGTCTCAGATACACAAGTCGGCATGGCAGATGTCTCGAACAAAGAAGATGAATGCCACCCTTGGTTTTTATCAGTATCACATTTTTAACATACACATTGAAGTACAATGTGGTCCTACAGTAAGCCTATAGCTGTCTAGATGTGCACAGGAGTCATAAAACTCTTGTACAGACTTTAGAAGAGGCCTGGACAGCCTATTTAAAGGTGTTACCTTTAAAGCTTTAAAGGTGTAGTGCCTTCCCATGCCTCTTTTGCTTTGGGGCCTTTAGCTGGGTCTGTGGAGTAAACAGCTGAGGTGTAGACGGCCCTGGTAGAGGTATCTGAAGTCAGCTGAGAGGGGTCCTAGCCATAACAGAAGAAACAGAAGGACAGCTTTTTTCTGGGGCTGTGCATCTTCATGGTTAATGGCACTGGCAGTAGCTTTGGAGATTATTTTCTTCCTTAGTTTCTGAATGCCATGGGAGAGAGATTGGACTAAAAGGGAGGGAGGAGGAATGGTTCCATTTGGGATTTACAAAAAAAGAAAATGAATGAACAAAAGGCACAATGAAAACCCAAAATTAGTAAAAGCAAGATAGGCATTTTTCCTCTACCTCAGAATCTTAATTTGTTCTTTTGGGGATACAGTAGCATGCAGAGCAGTCTGCTGCAAGGAGCAGTGGAAGAAACCCATTAAAAATCTGCAGAAATAAAATTCTTGGATGTCCTGCCTCATCGATTCTGAAAAGACATTTTGCCATCTTTAAATTCATGTGTATTCTGTTGCCAGCTGACCCTTGTGCAGTGTTAGAGAGGAGGGGTTTAATGTCACCCCAGCTGTGCACCTGAGGTTTGGGTGAGGAAAATGTCCCCGGCAGAGACACAGGGACTTGACAAGGCAAACTGCAGCTCTGTGTTTTGCATTTGCCAGCTGGCAGGCAAGTGCCCTCCACAGTAATTGAGAGGATGAGACCACATGGGTGTAGATCATCTGTAGTGTCCACCATCTCCAAAGACAGTCTGGTTTTTTGGGGTGGATTAGGTCCCTGGTATCCTCCAGGTCAGTGGAGCATCCACTGGCATCTAACTCTCCAGCAGCACAAGCAATCTTGAGTTTCACTGACAGATACTGCAGATACTGAGAGACACTACAAGTCTCAGCTTGTAACTGTTAATCATCAGCCACTGATTTTTACCCCTGTCATTATAAAATCCATTGTGCCTAGGATAAGTTTTTAGTCCCTCCAGCATGTAAAAGCATCAAGAGAATGAACATCCCTAGAAAGTTAACCTTTCAGGTGCAAGGTCGCTTTAGAAGTTATACATGCAGTATTGTCTATTGCTAAAAGCAAATGTTTCTGTTGGTGTGTTTAACACAAAATTAAATATACCTGGGCAAATGATTTTGCCTGTGTAGCAGAGAAAACATCAGTAAAGTTCAGCTTTAGGCAGTAATTGCCGTGGAACAGAGTAGACTGCAGTGATGTTCATGCCAGCTGTCCAGATGAGCTGCTGACTCCTGTGTACATGCACAGTACAATGGGGACCTGGGCAGGTGGCTTCAGCGCTTCATGGGGGGAAGATCTTCCCCACAGTGTCTGCAGTGGGCTGTCTACCAACACTGTATTACCAGGTGCCAGATGTCTCGTGCATCAGACAGTTGTGATTGATTCTCATTTTAGAAAAAAACAACACAGCTTCAGTGTTGTGCTTCAGGGCACCTACTCATCTTAAAATACCCCAGTGGCTTTAGGCACGTTCCTCATGTTAAATATCTTCAGCAGGAGTGGTTTGAATCCTGGTTTTCCTGTTTCCCAGGGGAGTAACTGCAGAAAGGTGGGAATGGCAGATACCCCACTGGCTGTCTTCTAGGCGGACCATTTTTGCCTACGTGTCCAAGTAGTTTCAAAAATGTAAACTCCAAGTGCAGTTGCATTGTCACAGAGGCACAAACTCCTCTTAAGCTCTTGTTTGGCACACTGGCTTCCTGAATTAGTTTCTTCTGTGCCCTGAAATCCCAGTGGACTATGGGAAGAAGGATGCTGGAGTTTGTTAGGTTGTGTGAAGTGTTTGGTGTTGCAGTGACGATGCCCAGAAGAAAACCTTGAGTGGAAAGGAAAAATCTGGTAATCATTGCATTGTGTGGTGTACAGCTAAGAGAGTGCTGGCAACTGCCATTACATGGTGAGGTTAAAAGAAATGAGTGTACCATTGTTTGATATAAACTGAACCCTGACGCTGATCTGTGCAGCGAGGCAAGAAGCATTAGTGACAAGCAAAGTATTACTAAGGAAATGCATTAGAATTATTTTGAATGAGCCAAGTGTTCTCAGTCTGTTTTTCCATTCAAACATTTGGCAGGTAGCTTGTAACCTTTCCATTATGTGTTTAGTACAAGGTCACATTAACTTTGGACAATTCATTGGCTTGCTGGTGCATCTCTTGTTGTGTGGGAGGCTGCCCACACAATCTTCTATTGAAAGCTGAAATAAGTGGAGACATCAGAAGCATCCCTATCTCTCTGAAAGCCACACAAAAAGGCTAGGTGTTTATATCTTTGCTGTTGGACGTTCTTTATAGATATCAGGCCATCTAACAGAGGCCACAGTCCTTGTTATAAAATACACCTTTACCAGGCAAAGTAATGGTACTTTTAGCTCAGATAATGTATTTCTTATCTGTAGAGAAATAACTGAATAGTTCTTTCCATAGAAAGAAACATTTCCTTTCATAATGTAGTAGGTTGTGTAAATACAAATTTTGGTTAACTTGAAATAGGAGATTTTCCATTCCACATACTAATTCACACCAGGATAAGGAAGGACTTATTTTTTTTATGTGCCGACCTCTCTTTATCTGCCTTGAATATATATAAATGTTTGGCAATAATACAGTCTCTCATTGTCCTGGCTTTACTTAGGTGTTTTCATCTTTCAATGCATGCAGTAAATTCTGGACAGTTTTGAAGTTGTAGATTGCTGGATTTCAACATGAACTACTGTTTCTTTCTGCTTTAGGCGAGTGGACCAACTAAACTGCAGTCAGCCTCTTAGAGACATCACTGCTGGCTGTTGTGTGTGGGTGACTGACAACTTCAGCAGATGTTGAATGGGGTGAATTTAAGAAAGGCAGGTAGAAGGCATTAAAGCCTTGAAGGCAGTGGCCTGCTGCTGAGGTCTGCCAGTGTGTTTTGATCTCCGAGAGCTCAACCACCTAACCTGTCTTTACTCATTCATTCACAAGCTGGATACATTACTGACTGACAGCTGTAGGATAGCAGGGCTATAACAATTCATGGTTTAGGACTGAAGGGGCAAGGTTTTTTAGGAGAGAAAATAACCAGCAGCATGCTAGGCTTAGTTATAAAGGGGCAAAGCTCCAGTCCAGTCTCAGTTTGTGCAGGACTCGAATTAAAGAAAGTTAAGATTGCCTGGTCAGAGATGGACTTCAGGGCAGCCTGTGGGTTGGTCTAGTTTTTGCCATCTGGCTACAGCCACAGGAGACCTGTTTTTTTAGAGATCACTGAAATGCCTGGTGATCCAATTCAGTATTAATCACACTATTTATGTTGCAGTGATTTTGCTTAACTTCAAGATTAAATATGTTGTCCTTCCTCTCTTTTAAGAAACACCATATTCCATAAACTGGCCATTTCTGCATTTTCCAAGACGATAACAATTTCAAGTGCTGTTATAATCGCCTTTACTGCTTTATTACACTCAATACCATATTTTTAATTCATTTACACATCCTAACAGCACGAGTTTAAGTGGTGTGTTAAGCCTTTCTATGTACATCAAAGCAACATGTAATTTTCACTTCCATTTTACTCAACAGCTTCTAAATCTAGAGGTGATAATTGTTATTTGCATTCTAATTATGCCTCAGTTCAACCAGAGGCTTTGCAATGATCTAAAAACAAAGGACATTTTGTGGCAAGATCCGGTGGGTTCCTTTGCTCATAAAGCTCCATGTGACTTCAGAAGGGCCTAAGATTTGAAAAGTAAGATGCAGAATGGATTTCCTTAGTAAGCCATGTGTTTTCCTCTCCGCAGGGGATGAGCGCTCCCGGGAGTCTCCAGCCCCAGCCGAAGCACAGATGCAAGCTGGGGCGGAAGGCAGTGGAAGGGTGAACCGCTGCTGCTGGAAATGCTCCGTGACGCAACTCAAGAAGATTTTCTGGGGTGTGGCTGTGGTCCTGGGTGTCTGCTCCTCTTGGTCAGGTTCAACCCAGCTAGCAAAACTGACCTTTAAGAAATTCGATGCACCCTTCACTCTAACGTGGTTTGCAACAAACTGGAACTTTTTATTCTTTCCTTTGTATTATCTTGGACATGTTTTTAAGTCAGCTGAAAAGCAGTCTCCAAAGCAAAGATACAGGTATGGGAGCTTTTGTTTTTAATCCTGTGACTCTTGCATGCTGCTCTGCATTTTGCAGACATTTTGTTCAAATCAGTCAGTTATATCAAACTTGTGTTTGCTTTCCAGGTTTGTTAAAAGGATGGTGTGAGTTCACTGTATGTCCTATGCTAGGTACTTTTATTAGTAGTATGATTGCATTCCAGCAGTAAGAAATCCAGATTTATTTCTGAGACATGCAAGTCATGTAATGGAAGTCTGCATTTTCAGCAATTATTTATCAAGAGTTTTCTCCAAAGATAATTTTTTTTTTATTAATATCTTTTTCCCCTACCCATGGCTGACTTCTCTGTCAGTCTCTGAGCAAGCTAAGCAAGCTTTTCTTTTCCAAGCTCGGGACTAGAGCAAAGCCTTGAATAGCTGAGTAAAAAGTACTGCAGTATTTTCCTGGCACTATGCCCTTGACATCAAAGGCCAAGCTCTGATCCCAGTTAAACTTGAGCCGTTGTGTTTATTTCCGGGAGGAAGCGCAGTCATAACCAAAGGCAGCACTTTGTCTTCAGCACACCTTGGCTTTATAGCAAGCCAAACCCACAAAGCCTGAGGCACTCATGGAAAGCCCTGAGTGCCCATCCTCTGTGAGAGGCTGAGGATGCTGGG
This sequence comes from Rhipidura dahli, assembly GCA_013399225.1. Taxonomy (NCBI): domain Eukaryota; kingdom Metazoa; phylum Chordata; class Aves; order Passeriformes; family Rhipiduridae; genus Rhipidura; species Rhipidura dahli. The sequence continues at coordinate 157,476 of VXAC01006177.1, read as the reverse complement.
TCTGCTTAAGGACTGCCTCTCACTGAGCGCTCCCTCAGCTCTGCTCCACTCATTTTGGCCTGAGAGGCGTCTGGGACAGATGGGATGACTCAGCCATCAAGATGTCCCATGTCAGAGAGCTTCCCTGATATGTGGAAGGATGTGAACAACGTTTTCCCCTTCTGTTACACAGTGGGACTCATAGACTTTTAATGAAGTAGCTCAGAAAAGTAAACAGTAAGAAGTACACATTTCTCAGCTCCCCGCTGCACAGCAGCAAGATGGAAACTTACTACAAGAAAAATCTAAGAAACCAGGTTTCTCAGGAAATACTCTACCTCAGATGTCTAAGGTTAAGAAATTTTACTACTTAGCCATCATTATGGTTGCTTCATCTTTTAAATTAAGTCGGGGCTGCAGATAAAGGGTATGACCATTTACTGCAGGTGTAGAGCAGGATCCAGAAGTTCTAAAGGCATTTTCATAAGTGCCACGTTTCCTTCACTTCAGTCTTCAGGTTGTATTTGTTCACAGCAAATGTGGTTTCTTCAGAGATGAGAGGAGTACAGAGGTTTTAGAAAGCTACAGTTCAATCTAAAACCAGCAACAAATGCTAGCCTAAAAGCCACTACCTTTTTGTTTCTGTGGTTTTAAGTATTTTTCTCTCCAGCTGCTCTCAGATAATGTTTTAAATACTGCTGAATTCTGGGGTGAGCAGTTGTGGTTTTCCAGATCCCTGGGGTTAAAAACCCAGAGCATTGTACTCGTTGCTGCTGCAGTAAATTGATACAGTTGGTAGTTTTATGTCTTTCATTAATTAAATGAGGGCTGAATTGAAGAGCAGGTGCAAGCCCTGCAGCATGTTTGGGATGCAGGGGGACATCATTAGCAGTAGGCTTGCCCAGGCTTCATAAAGAGTGTGTGTTTGTGTGTCTGACAAGCAGACTGAGTAGGGTTAACTTGGGTTTTTCTGGGTGTCAGGGAAGCTGTGTGCATTTGGAGATGCGGCTGTGGCTCCTAGCTTTGCTGCAGATTTGTTCTGTGGTTTGGAGCAAGTCACTGCAGACCTGATTTCCTTGTACTCCCTGTTCTTTTGGATGAGACAGCCCTTTAGGGGGGAGGGAAGACTCCCCCTTACCATGTGTTTACATAGTGTCTGCCTCAGCATGTCCACTATCCACACTGAGGCCTTTTGGTGGTGCTGCACGAAGAGTAACTGTGAAAAGATTTACTGCTCATCTGCTTGCTCCATTACAGCTGAGATGTCACATGCTTGTACATCAGTAAACCCAACCACTGCGGTCCAGCCTCCCCTCTTAATTATTCCCCCTTTTTCCATATTATGTTTGTGTGCAAATATGTAGAGAAAGAGATACACAGGCACGTTGAAGCTCCATATGAGGAATCACCATCTTCAGGAAAGCTTGCAGTCCAGGCATGGTTGGACATGTTAGGGAGACATTTCATGGACATCTGGGTAGTTAGTTGAAGACAATTCTGCCCTAGAATTATAAAGAAACTGGCATAATCACTTTCTGCTTCTTTTATCCTTTACTTTCATCTATATTTTACATATTATCTGAGCTCTCTGGCAGGAATTTGGAACGAGATAAATTGAAAGGCAGTAGTGGGAGAAGGTGGAAATATGATGTCTAAGTCACCTTAGCAGTGAGGTAGAAAAGGAAGGGATTCTAAGATCTTGCCTACACTGGCTGCTAAAATCCACAAGTACCTAAAGTTTTTTGGCAGCAAAGCTCCCCAAGCACAGCTGCCCAGACACCTCAGCAGGGCTGGGCACTGGGCAGCTCAGCCTCCCCTCCGCCTGGCACAGGCAGTGCTTTCACACCACCCCTTCCTGAGGGTGCCAGAGCCAGCAGGTGTGCTTTGGGTACCTCCCCATATGGTTAAAGGGCACGTAAAAAACAGCAACCACCAGGAAAAATACACAAAAGGGGGATGAAGCAAAAGTGAATAGATGCATAGTCCCTCCTACATAGATTGTATTGTTTATTACTGGTTTTTAATTCCTGTTGTATTGTACCAGCATGTATGCTATGCTATAAATACATGAATTTTTATCTTTTGTAGTCTCACAAGAAGAACATACCCATCATGGACATAAACCAGTTTTTAGCTGACTTGTTACAGAAAATTTTTTTTTCCTTTTTTATACCATGTATAACAGTCGTAAATTTGCCACCAAACTTTTGTAGTGACATGAATGTAAGAGCAGGTTTATTCAGTTTCTTTATAAGATTTTGAGTATTAGACGACAATGTGAAGTATTAAGGATTTATGATTGAACCATATTGCATAGTAAGGAACTTGCTGTTTAAGCTGAAGTAGACTTCAGTGTGTCCACACTTTGGAGAGAGAGTCACTCTTCATAGCAAACCAAAACTCATGCATTCACTTCCAGCTGCTCTATGCTCCCTGTACAGCTCCATCAAATGCTGCCAGGGTTGTGCCCAAGTGTAGACTGCTCAGGGAGAACTTCTCTCATGGTTGCTACCAAGGATGTTGTGGCACAGGACTGCATGCATGGGAGTGATACGGAGAGCTCTGGAAGGCCACAGAAGAGCATGCCAGGGTCAGCATCACTCTCCTAATTCTTGTGCAAGTGCTCACTAGCTTAAAATAAAATTACTGTAACTAAATTATTATTAATTTCAACCATTGTCCAGTCCAGAAATAACACACGTAATGATTTGTGCACCTAATGCATCATTTAAGAGTACTTCTTACTTTTTGCTTCCAAACTGCTTTATAAAATGACACATTTAATCTGATGAGCTATACTCCATCATACCTACATTATTAATTTATGAGGTAACAGAAATTGAAAGCACTAGGGCTTAAAACTTCCTGGCTAAATGAAAGATAAAATTAAAATATCTGCAAGATATTTCTTACCTTTGTGTATCTCTAGGCAGAATGAAACACACCTTTTTTAAAGATTCACCTTCTGTGTTCCAAATGGGAGGAATAATAGAGGGGTGTGTTCATATTTTAGAAAAATACCTCGTAAAGCTTGTTTATTTTGATGGGATGGTCTTTGCTAATGATTTTTTTGAGAAGGAACGGGAAGGACTTTCAGGAATGGTTTGCAGGATTATTTATTTATTAATTCATTTATCATTTAGATCTTGATTTTTATTTCATAAAACTTTTGGAATAAAGAACACAACAGAAGCTAAAACTAAATATCTTTCTACCCTTGAATGCACCTGATGTGTTAGGCAAAAGAAGAAGTCATCACAGTGCAGTCCCTGCACTGATCTGCCACCCCATTTGAACATGTTTTAGAAGGTTTTTTTCACTGATTCAGAGTTTTGTCTCTATATTGTCCCCAAATTATCTGCCACTAATCCTTCAGAATCTGAAGATTTTTCTTGGAAAATAGAGAAAAAGTTGCAAGTAGCACCAAGGTATTGTTATGTCTTTAAATCAAAATACTGATGCAACAATGGTAGAGGACTAACATAAGAGATCTCACTTACTCTGATTTACCAATATATTGACTTTACAAAAGCCACTTTTGATCTATATGCATAGGGGCCCAGAATCAAGATTTGGTTCTTCAGGGGCCATGAAGTTTTAGTGCCACAGCTTCACTTGAGGTCCAAGAGGATGTGGGCCAGTTTCTAAATGTGTTTCACTGGTATTTCTGCTACCATGGAGAAGATGAAACACTAGCCATCAACCTTTGAAATACAATTAGTTAAGTCCATTAGTTCGATCCTGACTCATATGAAATGCAGCTCACTGCACCATTGGTACTGCCCTCCTTTTCTGCAGCAGGCAGAGAACCCCACTGGTAACCAAACCCCTGGCAATGATGAAACTCTAAGGGAAATAAAGGTCAGAGCCATTTGGCGTGACTGGATGCTGTTTTACTATCGATTTTTCAGTGGTTTGTGTTCATGAGTCTCTCTTACCCAGCAGCATTAAAATGTTGCAGTGTGGTTAACTTTTGGCATCCTACTGATTTATATTACTACTTAGATGGGAGCTTCACCACCAGAGCAGACAGCATTAAGAGAGTCATAAATAAGCTGTGGAGGCATCAAGACATGACAAATACAAGTGTTTTTAGCAAATGTCACCCAATGAAGCATGTTTTCTTTCAAAAAACTTTAGTTTATAAACTCCTTTTTGTCTAATTCAGAAGATTATCCTTAAAATAATATCTATTTACTTTGTGTTCCTCAAACTAAAATCACTTTACATTTCAAGTTCACATTAGGTTCTTGGGAAAAATAAAAATAATAATAAAAAAACAATCAAGGAACAAATTAAACTGTTGAAATTAAAAGATAGAGAATCGGATTCTTACCTGTGTTCAAAAGATACCAGTTAGGAGCAACTCCAGATTAAATCAGTTTGATCTCTACAGTGAGAGATCAGTTTGATCTCTACAGTCATCTGTCAGGGTTCACCTTTGTGCTTGGTATCAAAGCAAGTAATTAAAAGAAGATGTGGATATTGTGCAAGAGGTTTATGATACTCGTAGTCATCTTCATCTCTCCCGCAGATATCTGAGCTGCTGGTGGTGTTGTGTTATTGATGGACCACTGTATCACTTCTCTGACTGTTTTCAGTGAATATGCACTTTTCTGACAGAGGTTCTAGCTGCAGACAAGGCCAATTAGCAAATAGCAGTAGTAGTGAGGCCTTCTGCTGGAACAGAGTGATGTTTGTGGTGGTGGCAGTGCTGGTGGCCATGTGTCCAGTGTCCAGACCTGTTGTCCATACGGCATCACGCTCGGCCATGGAGCATTCACTTGGGCTTAGCTGAGCCAAAGGCCAAGCCACAGAGCTCAGGGTGATGTGGTTGTTAGCTTCTGTTTCTCAAGTCAAGTAGTTACCTCTTCCTGATGAAACCTGCAGCAGCTGCTGTTTCTTGCCCATTGAAGAGGAAAGTGTCTCCCCATGGGATGTGGGATGGGTGTGCTGTCAGCCCACAGGGGTTCTGGAGGTGGCCTCTCGCTGCTGCCTTGACATGATACAGCTGTGCTGCCCTATTGCCAGGTGATCGCGTGAGTCGTCATTTCCACCGCTCCTTTGGGGAAACTTGTTTCCTTAGGTGATTAATGTCGTGGTCTCTTGGCCTTTGTGCCTCCTGAAACAAAATTTTCTCAGCCAGCTGTCAAAAATAGTCTCTACAGGCTGCCTGTTCTTGAGAAAACAACAGCTCCGGAGTTTTTCTGGAGTAGCCTCCTGTTCACATCAGTCTCCTCTGAAGACAGTACAAGGTGTTGATTTAGGGAGGAAATGTGCCACAGCTGGCTTCTCAGTGCCACACTGCATACTCCAACACGGCCAGCTTGGAGCTGGATGTCTGGTTTCCCGACAAAATTCACAGGGAGACCAAAACCTACAGCAGAAACATAAACATGAGGCATGTAAGGTAAGCAGCAGGAAAGGCTGAGGAGAAAGAGAGCGGCTGTGGTCAAACTCGCTGCTAGTGGAAGCCCTCCACCATCCCAGAGTCAGGCACCTAACTAGAATTGAGATACTGCTCCTCTCAGTGTCTTCCATTGAAAAGCTTAAAGGACAGCTCCTGGAACATGGTGAAGGTGATAGTTTTTCTCTCCCTCAAATGCACGGTACCTACATCAGACTCTATATGTGAGTAGCTGGCAGAAAGCCACAAAATTAATGCCTAACTTCTCTGGAGGCAGCTCTCACAGTGGTAAGCCTGCATGGTGGGCTCAGGGACATAAGGTGGCATTTATGTGTTTATCTCTCTTTCTAAACCTCCTGGAAATACCTTTTAGAGATTTCTTTTAGAATTCTGTTTGACTCATTTGCTAATTCCTCATTTGCTAATTCAGATCGAACACTGGCTCTGAGAATTCGTGTCTTAGCTTATGTGAGAAAATAGTCATGGGTCTTTCTTTAAGGAACCAGTCCTTTCTAATTTAACCTCACAAATCATATTTGGAGTTTGCATTTGTTTTTCAGACCATGATGTTCTGAAAAGAACTTAAAATTTATGTTCTGTGAAAAGCGTTCCCTTAATCTGAAGAGCCTTCATCTGTTGAGAATCACCTCTTCAGGGCTTTTGGACTTCTCTGAAGTGCTAATCGAGAATAAAAAATTGGGTACTGCCTGATCAGGAGAAACCCACATTCTTAGAGCCTGGTTTGCAAAATCATTCCAAGGATGATTGAATTAAGTAATGTCCTGTAATTTTGTCTTGTTGTTCCATTACTTTTGTCTCCTCTGCTGTGGCTTGAACAGATGCTTCAAAATAATTACATTATCTGCCTCCTATGAGGTAACAGTGCTTGATGCAAGGACTAGAAATAGAAGTAATTGTTCTTGTTACCTGCAGACAGGGCATGTGCTATGAAACAATGTTTTTATGTAATGGCTTTTGCTTGGAAAAAATTGTGTCTTGCAGCACTGAATGATCTCTCTCTGGTCAGTAGTTAAACTGCATTTCATTAACACTGCCTCTGGTCAGTAAAGGAAGCTGCCAAGCTCCCACACTGCTAGGGCTTTTCTCAGGAGACCTCAAGAGAAAATCCACCTATGCTGGTCTTGCTCAAGATGATCTGACCTCTCTGCACTCACTGAGACCATGGGACAAAGGCAAGCCAGGCTGGAGGGACCTCGGGTCACCTCCTCCCTTTCCTGCCTCCAGGCATGACCTGCACACACAGACAGAAAAGTAGCTGCATTTTGTGGATGGAAAATGAAAAAAAAAAGGACTGGGAAAAGAGTGTGTGATCATGTTTACTGCATAGAGAGAGAAGCAGAAAGCTGAGGTGAACATGGCTTTGCTGTTTTTCCAATCATCACAGCATGGAAGAAAGTTTCACAGCTGGCCTTTTTGCAGGATGTTGTTTATCTTGGTCACCACACCAAGTACCTTGACCCCCAGTGGACAACCTCATTAAATGGGGACTGTCCTAGATAGATTCTCCATGATGTTTACAGCACCAACAAAAATAACAACAAAACCAGGAAGGAGTGATGAGGAATTCTGCTTTTGTTTTTTCCAGCCCAAATCTGTGTCAAAATATCTTGAAGGCATCTACCTTTAAAGCTGCTTTAAAAAAGGAAAGTGCATGTATGGCAGCAGATTTTGTAGCTATAATTAACAGCTCTCAATAAAGACGGATGATACAGTGAGAAGTGCTGGAGGCTGGCAGTACTACAGAAGTGGAAAAAACCTATTTGTCCAGCTGCCTAGTGGTTATGAACTGTGTCCAGATTTCCCAGGATTGTTTGTGTTTGTATGAAAAGGCAGCCTCATAGAAATGCACACATACCTGGCTGAAGATTCTGTTCAGTCCAGGTCTCCAGGAGCTGGCCACACTTGTGTGTCAGACAAAGCTGTAACAGGTAAAAAGGGATAGATAGCCAAAGGTGAAGGTTGGCAGCAACAGAGGTGTATGAATAGGGCATCATAAAGTGAAAAGCCCTGTCAAGCAGCTACTTAATGTTGTCTGTGAACATCCGTAAGGGGTTTTGGAGGGAAATGAGGTATGAGCTGATGGGCAGACAGCTTCATGTATGTATTCACATACTCAAGTACAACCATTTTGTGTTTTCCAATGCTTAAACACCTTTCCAAATAGAAGCTTTTTGCCAGAGAATCCAATCCAAAAATGGGAAGGGCAAACATCTTGTTCACCTGCTTTGGGTGGCAGTTAATGAAGACCACTTCTCTTCAGCCTGGCTGTAGAAAAGAAACAACCCTCCTGTTGGCTTGTTTGCTAGTCCCTGGGGTCAGGGCTACACCTCAGCGAGTTTAAAGGAAAGAGCCTCATTTACTTTATGCTTAATGGTAATTGCCATATCATTTGGGTCTGTTGGCTAAGCAAGCCTACACTGTCTCCTGTGGCTGCCTCATCTGTTCCCTGTTCCTCGTACCTCCCAATGAGTTCTTCTCCACCTAGAACTGGTGTTGGTTGCTTGTGGTTTGTTAATTTATAAATTGTGTCCCTTCTCTCTGGAGCTGGGGAGCTGTTTACTCTTCTACTGAAGCTGCTCATTTCACAAGCAGTTAGAGACTGCAGCAATGTTCCTTCGTATCTTCAAAAACCTTCCACTGCCTGAGTGAAACACATTCCCACAGGGGCCTCTGGAAGCCTTTTTAGGAGGATGGCATCCCCCATCTCTTTCAGCATCCACAACATGCCTCAGAGATCTCAAGTCCCTTCAAGCACCCATGAGTGCCCCCATCAGTGGCATATTATTAACCTTCATGTAGTACATTGCTAAGATGAGGCACCTTGGATGGTATGAATTCAGCTCCATTTGCTAGAGGAGGACTATGTGCCTTTTTCCTCTACATCATCTGGCATTTGCCCTTGCATTGCATCTAAAAGAATGTTTTGCTTCACCAAAATACTGCATTTTTTGAACTAAATTCTGTTCACTGTATCTATTATAGAGATATAGAGGCCAGTCAGGCCAACTGAAAATTGTATCTTTCTTTTTCTGTACCGGAACTACAACTTTCTTCACTAGTCTGGCTTATGATACCTTTGGCTGGAGTACCTATAGATTTCCAAGTACAGAAAGATAATTTTTCTGATATGAAAAACTCTTCTATTCAATAGGACACTAGAAAATAGCAAGAATTTCACCCCTGCTTTCAGTACCTCTTAAGACTGGCTGGAAAAAAAAAAAAAAGAAACTACAGCTCTGTAATGTTGTCTGATATTTTTTCCATCTAGCAAGTGATGGTCTTGTTAGACCATCTCACAGTGGTGCCCTGAACATCAAGTCATAGAATCATGGCATAATTCTAGCTGCTGGGGACCTGGGGAGGCAGCTCTACTCCAGCCTGCTCAGTGCAGAGCCACATCATATCTGCCTTTTAATTTTGTTCATGATTAGTGCTCTGCAGGCACTGAATGAGGCATAACTGTTGTTAAACTTAGGTGTGCTTTATTGCATCTTTTATTGCTCTGTCTCTAGGATATCCCAAAATTACCCATACCAGAACGTATTGCTGTGAATGGTACCTGTTCTGCTTCTGTTTGCCCCTTTTTGCCAGAGCCACCTTAAATATTTTTCTGTCCTCAGGCAAAGATATGTTGATTCAAACCCTGAGCATTTGATTTATTTTTTATTAACCATGAAATTTAAAAAGAAATGGTATTAAGCCACTAAAATGAGGGCTTAACTTATTTTTAATAATCAAACAAATTTTCACCTAGCATTTTTAGTATTTCATGAAGTTCTCTGTATTAAATGTGATGGGTACAGGTAGTGCTTGACCCTGTCTAGAATAACTCCACTGAGCCCCATAACAGAATGCTGATTTCATCACAGAATAGCAGGGATCTTAAAGATCATCCAGTTCCACCTCCCCCGCTATGGGCAGGGACACCTCCCACTAGACCAGATTGCTCAAAGCCCCATCCAACCTGACCTTGAACACTTCCCAGGATGAGGCATCACAGCTTCTCTGGGCAACCTGTTCTAGTGCTTCACCACCCTCACAGCAACTAATTTCTTCCTAATTTCTATCAGAAAGTGTCTGGCTGAGTGTATATTAAAAATTTCAAGTTAATAACTATTAATAAGTATTTCACCTTGCAGAGGGGAGCTCGGGCTTTGACCAGACTGAGATTCACCCTGCTCCTCCACATTGCTTTTGAAAAGTGACTTTTGATTCTGGAGAACTGAAATAGAAAAACTTAGTGTTAAAACATAGTGTGCCAGAAGAGGATACAGTGACATATAGATGCACGATCAGCTGCTTTCTGTTAACATGTGTGCACACCTGCCCTTGCTCATGAAATTTTTAACAATTAAGGGCAACCCTCTGAAAGTCTTACAGCGCTTAACAAAGAGCTCTATTGATTTCATAGATTTTTCAGACAATTTGCAAAACTATGTTCTTCTGTAGTTCTAGTAGTTCCTATGCTAAAATTTTCTGCAGTAGCAAGTTCCTCATGGATTTTTTAGTAGAGTTGTACTTTTGATCATGTAAGGCAGATAACTGTATGGGAGTATGGTAAAGATCAGCTAAACTATGGATTGAGGAAGGTGAGGAAAGAGCTAAGTGACATCAAGCAGAATAAGGGAGGTTGTTTCTCCCAGTGTGCTGGTGAGGTCTCAGGAGCCTGAAAAACAAGAAGAGCCTCAAAGAGTGGTTACTGCATGCTTGGGAATCAGTGATGGTGGGCCAAATGTGGTGTGTTGTGGAAGCAGGATGCCTGAGCTCTGCTGAAAACTAATATTTGCATGAGTGGTAGTGGTTACAGCTCCTCTGTGAGTTGCTGGATCAGTTATTCCTGGGTGGTTTCAGTGGACAGTGCGCTTCTTGTAGTATTGCTCATGTATAGAGTCCTGTGGCTGGCTGCAGGCTCTTAGCATGGGCTGTACCAGGGGTTTAGCTCAGCAGCCATCCAAATTACAGAGGTCCAGATAAGTCACTCAGAGCCACCTAGGGAAGACATAATCATACCACCAAGAGTTATTTCATGTGTTAACTGATTTGTTTCTTAACAAAAATGAATGTACAAATAAAATTTGCCAAATTGCTAAAGATATCTTCTTGCGGTCATTTCAAAGGTGAGCAGTGAATTGGTGTTATTTTCAGGTGAACAGGAGTCATAATGAGGAAATTCCTCTTGGAAATCATGCCAGTTATATGTATAGTTAATTGTGGACTTTACTTTTGCCTGGCAAGTTGCAAACTAAATTGTCTGCTGCTTTATATTTCGTGAGCTTTGCTTTGTTTTAAGGATTAAAACAAAACAAAACAAAAAACAGCTGGCTTCCCGGATGTGTTTGCTGCAAGAAACCAGAGACAAGTGGTTTCGAAAAACTGGAGACAAGTGTGTTTCCTCCATAGCAGTTGTGCTAAAAACAAACTGTTCTCTTTGTCAATGTGGCTTCAGACACTTTCCACTATTATGCTGCTGGTATCTGGAGTGTCAAAAAGCTTTTGTCTATCTCAGAACAGTAAATAACCATAGGTTTTGGGGACATGTAGAAACATCTCATTAGGGGTATTTGAGAGAGAGATGGCAAATAAAGTCCTGGTATCCATCTCATGCCATGACCTGAGTATGCAACAACAAATTATCCTTCCTCAAGTAACTGAGCTACCAAAGGCTACAGATGGGGTTTGTCTTCAGCAGAAAATCTCGGTGTTTGCATGCCTTTGGGCTAACAGCCATGACCACACAGTTCTTCCATAGATGCTGATGGCATCTACTAGACATTGTGCAGCTGACAGGAAAAAGATGCAATAGTTCATTAGTTTTGTCATTCTGTTTAATTCAGACATTTTCAAAAGAAATGGCACTGAAAGCTTTGTAGTACTGAAGGTGCATAATAATTGCATCAAAATTGCCCATCTGCAGCTAAAGCAAGATAATTGCCTAGGCGTGTTCACATTTGCAGAAGAGATTTTGAATAATAAATGTTTATAAAGCCCTTCTGTCATCATGTTATCCAATCCTCACCCATGAGCCAAACTCTCAGTTCATTTACACTCTTTCCAAACCAAAAATATCTCATGTTGGCACAGCTCTGGGGTGGGTGAAGATGAGAATCCTGACTAGTGTAAGTTACCTGAAACTGGCTTCCAGCTCCCCAGCAACATTTATGAACCAAATAGAAAAAGAGTAATCAGCAAACCCTGCTGATTCCTTGCTGGTGTTATCTTCTGTATCTTTAATAATTAATTTGACTAATTACTAAGAGTTAGGAGTGCCAGTGCTGATTTTCAGTAATGCTGAATGGCACTTATTCCTGAGGAGCAAATCTTGTCAAAGGGTCAGAGCCACAAAAAGGTAAAGACTGGTGCCCCATCCTGCAGACAACCTTGAACATCTGTGTGTAGCTTCCAGCAGACACTTCCCCCTCCTCAGGAGCCTCTCTTCTCTGCCGGAGATAAGGCCTAAGCAGATCCATCCCCACAAGCACAGACAGGCTGAAGATACTGGTGGCACTGGCAGCAGCTGGTGAGATGTAAGCCATCTTAATTCACCTTATCGTGGCTGATCTAACCTACTCCCGCAGATAAGCTCCTTAGCACACACTCAAGTCACCCAAGCTTTTGAAAACAGTCCCTCCATGCTCTTCAAAATGCAGACAGCTGAAAGACATGTCCTGGTTTAAGTGCACACTTTGCTAGTCAATCCCTTTTCCACAGGGACTCGGTTTATAGCTGCCTCGCTGTTCTGATGCTCTCCCCTTTTATGGCAATTAAAGATGTAAATAGCACTGACCAGACAAGATTTGTTAGTGCAACTTTGTTATCTTATGCTTCTTCAAGGATGAATTCATTGGTTTTTCCATTAGACTTGGTACACATCATGCTGCTATCCCCCCTCAGTGTACCTGAGTGATTCCCAGTAGCTGTGTTACAGTCTCCACAACACATCTCATACCTGAACACAGAGCTGTTCATTCCAGCCCACCACTACACAGTGAACAAGAGCAGATGATTCACAGTGAGATGGAAAGTATCTCCAGCTAAGTGCCAGGTTCTCCTGCTTTCTGCCACTGCATGCCACTGGTCTTTGTGCACGAACAGGGAATGTCATTCCTGCTGTGGGATCCCTTCAACAGAGTAGCCTCCTGCCCTCCCCCGTGGCCAGCTAGCTGCACAGCTCTTCAGCTCATACGTCCTTGGTGTTGCAGTGAGATTTCAGCAGGCTCTACTTCCTGGGTAGCCCCAAAATGCCCATGGCAAAGCTGACCAGCTCTCCAGCACTGGGAAAGTAGCCAGCAGCCCTAGGACATAACTAAGCTGGTGTCCCCAGCCACTCAAAACCCTGCAAATCTCAGAGTGCTTTGCCCACCTGCCTTAGTGAGGTGCTTTAGATGCCTTCCCTGTGGCAGCAGGGGCCTGCCAGAGGAGCAGCACCCTCACCACTAGGGATCCAGAAGAAAGCAGGGTACCAAAACAAGCATTGCCTCTGGACAGATAGCTGAAAACACATTGCTGCTTTTGTCACTCTTCCTGGGGAGCAATCTGTAAAGAAAGTCAGACACTCCACCAAAATTAGTAACAATATGAACTACTGTTCAGTACATATTTCTGTCTCTCAAGGGCTTCAGCTTATTGAGTAACCTCCCTTTCTCTCAGCTTCATCACAGCGCATTAAGTTTTGAGAAAGGGCTGAGTTCAAACACTGAAGCTCTTTATTCTAGTTGTGTAGGTGCAATATTGATAGAGCCAAATTTAGCAGATTCCCTAGTGCACATTTACAGTAAAATGAGACAGATTTTATGTTAGGTACCTTGTGGGGAGAGGGGGAAGGGAATGACAGATAAGGATTTCACAGGGCACTGTGACTCTGAATGACTCTGTTGCTGAGATTTAGTGAGGTGTCAGGGTATTCTGGGTAGCATTTTTGAGGTTCTGCTGTTGGATTCTCTATTCTTACTGAAGGCTGTGGTGGAACTGTAATGATTCAGTTGGAAGGAGTGGTGAACCACTAGTGAAAGCTGTTGGAAATGTCCCCTTGTGGTGTGTCTGTGTCTATGTGTGTATACAGGCACCATTTGATGCTGAACCCCTTTATCCTGCAAGAACGGGGATTTCCCAGGGAGGTAGCAGGCTGGTTTACTTTTGACAGGCTTCATAGGACATCCTGCAGATCAGGAGCTCTCCTGTAAACTGCAGACTGTTGAAAGGAAAGTGAAGCCACAGATTTTGTGCTTTCTCACTCTAGGATCAATGTGGGGTCATGCTCTTGACTGGGGTGGAAAAATTCCCTTGTGCAACAGGTATCTTACGCTGGGGGTCTGGATAAAAAAGCAGGGTCTCCAGGATCAGGCCCAAGTTTGTTTGCTGAGGGAGCTCACACCTGCCTTCTCGCAGCAGGAAGAAGGCTGCTTGTTCTCAAGCATCTGTCTGCAAAGTGCTGCCTGGTGCTGCTCCCAAAGTTCCTTCCTCCCTGCCTACAGACAGAGCTGGAGCCCCAGGAAGAGGACAAGGCTTCCCCAGCACTCACCTGCCTACAGACCTTCCAAAAGGGAAAACTCCCCTTCAGAAAAGTTTTTTGACTCTTCTGGACTGGAATCCCACCGTGGCTGATGTTCTGTGTGAGAGACACTATAGCTAACCTTCCTACTTCTATTTTAAGATCCAAATTGATCACCCATAATTCCTTTTGAAGTCTGTAGGTAGTCTGACAATCTTCAGCCCACTGGAAAAGTCAGTGCATTAGTACCTGAATATGAATTGATGTTTTTAGTTTGGTATGGTCCTCCTAGGACTTCAGTGTGGAGTAATCCAGTCATTTCTTGCAATTTGCTCATTTGTGCTGTCTGTGGATTCTTTGTTGAGTTCTTTCTGTATTATCTTGATGAGAAATTTATTCAGTCTCACCAACACTGAATCATTTGTGTCTGTTTGTTTACTTTTTAGGGTGATTTATGCATGCATTAAATGTGATTGCGAGCCATTTCCTAACACATGTAAACCTCAATTGTCAAAGATCTTTGGGGACACTCCAGGTTTCAGTATCAGCCTCACATAAAACACAATTACCCCATTCTGGCAGTGAACATGAGTAAAAATGGATATGGGGAGTTAGTAAAGTAATAGTTTGTTTGTTATTTCACAAATTATAATTAGTGAAAACTTCCTTCTAAGAATGTATTATCCACATAACCTAAACTTGGTATATTCATCCTTGTTTCATACACTATTGACTATGAAGAGATAATAGTAAATATATTTTTACTGAACAAGCGTAGCAATAAAATAAAATTCATATCAAAGAGCAAGTATTATTAGATAGATTATACTTTTACTAAGTATTTTGAAGATACTATTCCATGTTTCCTTCTTAGACAGTTGACATTGTTTGCATCCATCTCCCATATAATCTTGGAGCTGCCTGCTCATCCTCTCTCACATGCTGGGATTATTTTAGTTTATGGCTCAGCCCACCTACCAACTATTTCAGCTCCTGAGATGCAGTGAGCTAATTAATGTATCCATCATCTTACATGTTCTTCAGATGCCATGAGCAATAAGGAGATTTAGCCTTAATCTTTGATGTCTTACTTCTTTTCCCAGGCTCAGGGCTCAGGGCTCTATGACTTAAATCAAGCCCATACCCATTTTCATTGCTGAACAGTTCATTCATGTACTTTTGTTCTCTATTTATTGACTTCTAATTCCCTTCCTCTCCCAGTGACATGCTATATTAAATCTCCATTATCTAAGCCCATGTCTCCTTTTCCTCGCTCACACAGCCATGCAAGTATCACTATTGCTTAATATTTCTATGAAATTAGCTCCCAGCAAATCCTGATCTGGACCAGTTTGTGCTTGGTGGTTTTTCAGCTGGGAAACAAGCACAGCACCTGTGCCACAGAGTCTGCCATCAAGGCTGAGGCACATACGTGCTAAACCCTGGTATTTTTCATTTAACTGGTGAGTGCTGACTTCCTCGGCTGCTGTTCAGCACCCTGTGGAGAGGCTTGGGTCCCACACCACTTGCCAAGGGAAGGCGATGTCCAGAGAAGGGCAATGAAGCCCAGAAAGAGCCTGGAGCACAGGTCATATAAGGAGCAGCTGAGGGAGCTGGGGTTGTTTAACTTGGAGAAAAGGAGGTTTGGGGAGGCCTTGTCACTCTCTATGATTATCTGAAAAGTCGTAAGTGAGGTGATGTCCGTCTCTTCTCCCAGGTAACAAGTGACAAGGAAATGAAATGGCCTCAAGTTGTGTCAGAGGAGGCTTAGATCAGATATTAGGAAAAATTTCTTCATGAAAAGGGGTGTCAAACATTGGAACAAGCTGCCCATAGAAGGGGTGGAGTCACCATCCCTGGAAATACTCAAAAAATATGTGGCTGTGGCACTTGAGGTTTAGCTGTGAACATGGTGATGGTGCTAAGTTGATGGTTGGACTTGGTAATCTTAGAGGCCTTTTTTGACCTTAGTGATTCTCTGATTCTTTGACTCCAAGGCTGGACAGAAGGATGAGGACATCAGGGAGATGCTTTTTGCACCTCTTCATGGACCTCGCCATGAACCTGAGTAACACAACATGTGATGCAGTAGCAGAACCTGGCAGGTGAACAGGAAGACAAATAATGACAAACATCCTTGTAGAGACAAATAACCCCAGGACTTTCAAAAGGCCCGGTTCCTCTTCTGCCTGAGATTTGCCTTCTGCCAACATAACACCTCAGTCTCCCCCAGTTCATGTCACAATATGACATAAGGTGTCCAGATCCTACTGATGACAGTGAAGGCCTGTGTGAGAAGCGGGCAAATGATGAGTCTCAGTGCAAAGCTCCCCCAGAAAGCTTGCAGCACTGAGCTCAGCCTGGCTGGGCTGACTTAACCAAAAGCAGTTTATGAAATACAAGGTTGAAAGCAATCTGAGAGTCTTAGAAAGACGTAAACATGCTTTTCCAGATAAAGTTATTTGGTTAAATTAATCTATGTCTGAACTTAAACTGAGGTAAGTGCTTACAGAGCATGTAGGCTGTGATAAATCCCCAGCAGTAATTCTGTTAAATTTTTCAACACCCCCTGCTATGCATGTGTAAGGATTCACAGGCACACTGAAACAGGCCAGCTAACTGTGCTTGTCTCCTCTGCTTTTACCCACTCTCAGAACAGCACTGTGCCTCCTCCTTGCATGCTTTCTGCTATAAACCCAACCATTTTCATTTCCCAGGCAATCCACTGCATGTGACTGCAGCTGCACTAGCCATAACTGCAACCAAAGGGTATCTGATCCAAATTATGTATCACGTTCTGATGTTGGCCTCTGGAGCCACAGATCTGGGAGAGAGCCAGAAAAGCCATTTTACAATTATAGTCTGTCATGGGCCTTAAAAATGTGTTATTAAAATAAAGACAGAGCAGGCACACCCACAGGGCAGGCATCAATCATGGCTAGATAAGGTCCTCTTCTCTCCTAGGTGGCAAGCTGCAAGGTTTCAGCAGGAGCTGGCTCCTGCTGCAAGGACACCCTGTGCTTCCTCCCCTCATAATGCTTTTACTCTGTAAGGAGTAGCAGGGAGCAGATTTTTCACTGCTCTCTGTGCAGCTGCTCTGGAAATAGTGTGATGCTGGAAGCAAAGATCACAAGGTCATTTTCCAAAATGAAGGAAGGAATAAGCATGTCACAGGAGCAGAAGGTGGAAGACAAATGAGCCCGGTAATTTCGTATCTGGCAAATACTTGGCTCTCCTCAGGGCTGCTCGGCTTTCAGAACCACCAAGCAGGAGGGAGGCTCATTGCACAGCCCTTACAGTCTCGCTCAGAAAATCACAGTCCCACACTCCCTGTTACTCAGTCTACCCATGAAATCCAGGAAGATGCCATAAACTGCAGCTGCATCTCATAAAGCTGCTTCATTTTAGCTGAAAGTGAGTGCTGTAAGAACGGATACTCTGCATGCTTCACTGATGTAGATTAGAAGGAGCTTTACTCCTCTAGTCATAAATAGTCAAAGAACAAAAATTACTTTTGTGACTTTAAATCAGGTTGTAGTACAGGATGGTCTGCCCTAATATTCTTACATTTTATTTTAGAAATCTTCTATCGTAAAAGGATGTTCATCTGTGCTACAGTCAATCTCATGGTATCTGAGCATCTAAATCTAAGAAAACTCTTTAAGAGGCTCTATTCCAGACATTTTATTAAAATCATTACCAGAGACACATCAAAATGTAATAGCACAGAAGCAGATAACAGCCAGAACATTTCCAGCATGAAATGCATGATCTATTCCAATTAAGGGAAATCCATGTTAAAAGTTGTCATTTTCACTTGACACTTTCAAATGTCACAGTCACATTTCTGAGACAAATCCAGATAACCAAGTTTCTGAGTCACCTCCAGTTTATTGTCAGCAGTCAGTCTTTGCCACTTGAAAGCAAGGGCTCTCCTTGCAAGTCTTCCAGGAGCTCTCACTAGACAGTGTACCTTCACCCTGAATAATCTGTATTCTTCCTGTATCTGCTGTGCTAATTCCCAGAAGGTAATGATACTGTTTTCTCTCCAGAGATGTAGTCTTAGTGAATCCCAATCACCCTGCACCATCACAGCATGCAGTATGGATGGTTTCTTGTCACAGGAAGAAGTCCCAAATTTGTCAGACCAAGCACATGCAGAGCATTTCTTGAGGGTGGCAAAGTCCAAGCTGAGCTGTGCAGATAATCAGGAGCTTATACAGTGATTCATAAAGGCAATAGAGAAGTACTTTGGCTCTGCACTTACACCTAAGTGCTTCAGAGTGCTTTAATTAATGAAATTTTAATTAATTTTCACTGCTCCTGAACTGCTGGGATCTACGCTGGTGTTACAGGCTGAGTGAAGGTACATGGCTAATGAATCCAAGGTGAGTTAAGCAGGAGAGCAGGAAAAGCAAAACAAGAAAGTGGCAGCTTGTCCCTGGGGATGGGTTTCTTCACGACTGCCATATCCCTGGTGCCTCCACCATCAGGGGCTGCCAGAGATAGGACAGGGCTTGGCTGGACTCAGGCTGGCAATTCCTGTGTGGTCCAGGTCCATCTCTTCACAGGTACCTGAGTGAATGCCTCACTGACACAGAATGGGCAGAGAAGGAAGGGATGATTTATGCTGAATAAGTCTTTCAAAAATTTTGTTCCCTAAAAGACAAGTACAGCATTTGGACCAGCAGATGGGTTTTCCAGTTCATTAACTGTGGAGTTCTGCATCTTGTGCCAAAAAGTTCCTATGTTATTACCGTTACAAATAAGGGCTCCTTCCTGTTTTTCAGCCTTTCACGAAGTAAAGTGGTGCATTCAGCAATGACTGGGTTGAAATCCTAGATTGTGGTTCACAGCAAAGATCAGGATGGTGCATTATATGTTATCAAGGCACCAGCTTGCTCCTCGTCAGGGCAGTTTGCAAAGTGCTTCTCTGAACAGAACTGTTTTCTTTGCACTGAGGTTCACACAAAGCAGAGCCAAAAGAAACCATTTAGTAGGCAATAAAAATATAAAAGAAAAAGAACAAGTACATAAAAAATGTCAGTAGGAAGGAGAGCAGTGTGTGCTGTAACAGCGTTATCCAAACCACACTGACATTCCCCCCACACATGCACAGCAATGACAAGATGCAACTGCTTTGTATTTTCCTACTGCTGTGGCACCAGACTCTGGCCAAAGACTTTTGGTGCTTCATCACCTCTTACCATGTAGGAGGAAAACCTTAAAAATATAAAATATTTCATATAAATAATATAACATTTTAAAACACACAGATGAGCACTCTGAAGCATCCTATCTGTGAAAGGCTTCAGATTTAAAAGAAATTTCCGCCTGGCCTCTGAAGAACAGCTGTGTATTCCATCCAAACACATAAATAATAATGGTTAGCATCCTGTTCAGTGGGACTCTCATGGCTTCCAGCAGTTTATAGTCACATCCCCTGTCTCAACTTCAAGTCTGTTTTTTAAATGTGGCAAATCTGAAACGACCTTAAGTATCCCACATCACAGTTCTCACTTCTGGTCTTTCCAGGGACTTCAAATAGATCTCATTTCTTAAAACCTCTAAGCAGCATAATCACCTCAGTGCCATAATCCTTTTGCTTGCTTGTAGAATGAATCAATTTCTATCTGATCTCTCTCTTTTCTTATGTTTCTTCCCTGTTCCTTTTAATATCACACTTCCTTCACTCCATTCTGAATGAAGCAACTGAAGGCTAATAACCCCATTAGGTATTTATGTTCCTGTTTTCTGTCTAAGGAGGATGTTGTCTGAAAAGTCCAGAGTGAGACATTGACAGCAGCTGGAAGAAAAGTCAGTGCCAAATGTGGCTGCTCTAACAGTGGAGGCACAGGGGTGACCCACATATGTGCCACTCCACACTTCCAGTAGGAACCAGGGAGGTAAATAAAGCTATATTATTCTGGGATTCAAATGAGCATAAGACTTAATAGCCATGGCAGTTGACACCTGTTTTAAAGACCTGACCTGACCAGTGCAACAATATACATAACAGGGGCATTGCAGCTCTTTGTGCTATTTGTTTACTATTTCTCCTGTTTCTGGACCCCAAGTTCACAGCAGCATCATCAGGCAAGGCTCCGATGGAGTCTGCCGCTCCTGACACTGCTGGAGGACATCTGCATCCATAGCTGTCTGTGGGGTGCTTCGTAGTTCTCCTGTGTCAGTGGCCGCATGCCAGAGAAGATGCAGATGGGCATGTGGCTGCTAATGGCAGACCTCTGGAGATACCTTTTCCACCCTGTGATTCCCCAGCCCACAGGTAGCCCTTTCTCCCATGCAAATGACACATCTCTCAAGGAGAGAACTGGCTGTTCTCTCCTTGGAATTGGAGGCTGCTGGCTTGAGCAGAGGAGGAGAGGCAAGGGTTGCCTTCTTCCACAGTTCTGAAACATCAAAGGCTTTTCACCTGGAATGTCTGGGGAGTTGCAGGGAGCTGATGGAAGGAGCTGGAAATTTTCTGAGCTGAAAAAGCAGGCACAAATCATGTTCCTAGAATTGCTCTGTGGTAACTCAGCTTCCTCTCTGGAGGGAGGATCTATCACAAAATTCAGTATGCTGCTCACTTCTTTGGAGTACATAAAGGGGAAAGGATCACAGCCTGCAAATTTATGGATCAGAAACTGAGATTCAGGTTCTGAGCCATGTAACAATGAGTGGCCCATCAATCCATAAGCATAAAAAGAGCTTGAAAGAACTATCAAGATATCGACCCCTCAGAGTGCAAAAAGACTGAAAGACAGCCGTGTTTTGTATTTATCCTGTAGACCTGCCTCTCGTGCTTAGAAAAAAAATGAAGTTGTTGCTCTGTACACTTGTGTCCTGAGAAGAGTCTTGAGAGAAGAGTTGGCTTTTATACAGGATCCTCATAGAATACTGCATGTAACTTTACAGATTCCTTTATTACGCTGAAAAGTAGGGAGGAGAAAATGCCATAGAGACAAGGCCCCTGAACTGGCATGGGCATGATCAGCTTTATTATTTCTTTTTAATATTTCCTCCTGCAGGTCTTATTTATGAAGATAACTATAAATTATTGTAAAGCTATGGAAGGAAAAATTGCCCTCCCTCTCTTCAAGAATGTGCTTTCTTGGCTGAGAAGCTTGTGTCAGCAGTGCCTTTTGTGCAGTCACAAAGAAGAGTTGTTAAGGGATAGTACTAAGGGTCATTAATAAACTGCTTTCTAGGATGCATTTTGAAATTTTAAAAGAAATCTTGTTCCAAATGGATGACAGGCAAAATCCAAGAGCGTACACAGGTGGGAAATAGAAATAAAAGCACCTTTCAAGTACAGTACAATCTGGCCTATTTTTTTTTATTAATTTCTGCTGATTTTGATCACTTCCACTATTTTCCACTATAGATTTAGTTGATATTCATTTGGAATTAAAAAGATTCATTTCACTCAAATTGTTCAAACCAAAATATGTCAAAACTTATTTCAGTATTTTTGTATGTTTTTTTGCTAACCTGTACCCTTCTTCAGAAGCTTCTGATTCAGTGAATGGGCATTTTGTTTCACTTTTTTGTTTCAATTGCAAATTGAATGACAATAAACATGTACAACTTCTCAACTAACATTTGTAGAACAACATTGTAGAGGAGATGTTACCCTCAAAAATCCAAACCACACAAGTTCCTACAGCTCTTCACTGGAGTTATATCTGCCTAATCCTTCATGAGTACATTCTCTTGGTGTTTCAGGTACTATGGCTCCATTTCTGCACTATCCCATCCTTCAAAAATGCAGTAGGTGTTAGTATTTTTTAATTTGCATGTTCACTGTTCAAACAACAAAGTGCTTATATGGGGAGCGGAAAATTTCATGTTGCTCTTGGACAGCAGGTAATTGATTTCAAGACATTCTCAGTCAGTGTATGCCACTCGAGAGACCTTAATGTGCCAGTAGCAGAGATGAAAGCCATTCAGTTTCTGTTACATAATGCTCTGTTTTTACCCTTTATTCTAAGGTGTTACACAAATGTAATGCAACTAGCAACATCAGTGTTTTCTGAAGGATTAGCCTATTGGGAGAAAGGTCAAAGCAAGTAAAGCTGCTTAGAAATCTCAATCTTAGAAGCGATGGACATTGTATTTTCTAACACCCCCTCCTGTTGGCACCAAACTAATCAGCTGTACTCATTCACCTCATGTGACTGCTGAATTTCTCAATCTTTCACAGGGTGCTTTTCAAAGATTGCTGTGCTCTGAAGGGTGCTGTTCAGTCAGGCTCTGGGATGAGGATATAAATGCCATGAGACCTCTTCACTCCATTTCCATGGTCCCCTCCTTGCTCTGCTGCTGTGTTCAGGACTGGGATGACTTTGCTGAAGAACAGAAACTAAGGGAGTACAGGGCAGAGAGCGCTCTGGTTTTGTGTTAAATGGACATGAGCAGTGCAACTAAAAAGGCAAACAAACTTCAAACACCTGTTGAAACAATTGAAACGATTCACCTGTTCTTAAGAGGAGGTACTCTAAAAATGACCACAAATACAAGTATTTAGAAAAGATTATTTCCTTTCTATATCCCGTTTATTTAATGCATCTAGGGGCAATTTGTGCATTGTAAATGTCAGCTACTCTGTTATGTCAGCAAACTCTCAGCTTTCTTTTTTGTATAATTTTCTTTTCACAGACTAGCTGCCAAGTTAATGGTGTGTCTTTTGGTATCTCCTGACTCACATGCCTTCCTGCTCCCAGCTATCCCCAGTATCCCGCCATGGCGCTGAACAATCAGTACTTAGGCTATGAAGTTGATTAGTTTATTCCCTTGGCCCAAGGCTGGCAGTGCCAGCAGCAAGGGCTAACAGGGCTTTGCCCAGCTGGAGCTGTATCTCCACACAAAGTCTCTCTGACAATCCACAGGCATAAAGGTGCAAATTAAATATATATATATTTCAGTAACAGCTGCCTCAAGGTGTTTGCATAGCCAATTTTATTATAGAGATATTTCTCTCCTTCTTGTTTTGCCTCTTGTTCCTTCTCCCAAGACACAGCAGCGCTGCTCCCCCTCCTATTGGCACCCTCTTTCTGTGTCAGCAGAGCACAGAAGCCAACACAGCAACTACTGGAAAAGCATTTTATTTTTGCATACTCTTTTGGTCTGCCTATGCCAACCACTACAAAAATCCAATTTACAGGAGGCCAGCTGGCCAGTTTCTCCTAGAAGTTTCATTCTGACTATTTCAAAAAGTACTAAGTGGTTCGGGTCACAGCTGAAGAGGACAAGCTGGATATAAATCATATCAAGCCAAGCTTAAGATATCCACAAGCAATTGCTGCACAGTTTCAGAGTCTGCAGGCCTTTCACACCCAGAACATCCACTGACGTCAATGGAAATTTTGGATGATGACGGAGAGCAGTGATGATGTTGACTCCGGCAGTCACAGCCTTGAGAGTCTAATGTTTAGGTTTTCTCTGCCTCAGTTTGTGTATGCTGTCCCTCACCACACGCTGAACACTGCACAAATGCTTGACTGCATTTACCTCAACACAGCCCTGGGAAATAACAGCCAGCCTGCACCCTCATACCCCACTGCCAAGGGGGGACAGGCTGGCTGGGGGTCTTGTCCAAGATCATACTGGAAATTTGTGATAGACCGTCACTATGGACCTCAAATTCAGCCTCCTGGTGCCCTTTCCAAGTGCTTTCCCTGGAAGGCTTTTCATGCTTTTTATCTTTTCAGTTAATGAGGTACTGAAGCATTGCTTAAAGTGCCTCTCTAAACTGCTGGGACCTGCAGGGAATTGTCTAATCCACTTGGGTTACTTTAAAAATAATGTGGGCTTGTGGTTCATGTTTTCTTCCAAAAAACAGTTTGATTAACTAAAGGCCGACATTAGCAAGCCCATTCATACTGAGCCGTGCAGGACACAGTTTAGCTGGGACTTTGATGCCAGTGCATCTCCCAAGCCACCCAAAACACAGCCCCTGCTCCTTGGTGCAACACCCACCTGCAGTGGGCAAGGAAAGAGGACGTGCAGCAGCTCTTCTGACAGCTGGGATGCCCTTCCCAAGAGCTGGAGTATGTCCCCCCAGCTGGGCCCAGGTGGCTGGGAGGTTGGTGATGCTGAGGGGCTGTAGTGCTGCACAGCTTCCTGTCTGGGAGAAGCTGCACCTGCAGAAGTGAGCGGCCTCCCCTTCAGGCAGGCAGAGCCCCAAGGATTTTTCTAATTGCAGCTGCATAAGATAGAAGTGAGGAGCAAGAGCCTTCAGGGGAATGGTCCCTCTGGAGACCCAGCAGCCCCAGGCCACTTCCACGTGACTGGTGCAGAGGGAGGTCCTCAGGAAGGTTGAATTCATTAGCACTAAGTTGCTGCAAGCAGTCAGCATCCTGTTTTTGAGGATGGCAGCAGTCCTTAGGTGCATGGTACAAGCAGGAGCATTCCTGCCAGGCTAAGGCCTTAAGGATGCCTGCTCACCAGTGCCAGCATGCTCCCTGAACTGGGCATTCCCTGTTTTTGTCACTCCTGATGAACCCAGGAGGAAGAGGTAATGCAGAGCAGTCTTCAAGTAGCAATGGTCATCTTCAAATTTGACGGCCAGCCACAGTCACTGCACAAATTGGATCTACAGAATCAATGCAATGTTTGCTTTGGGCAAGAGCTTTTTGTTTTAAGGGACTTAGAGAGCCCTGCTATGAATTCCCTATTTCATTCTTGGGCTTTTTTGAACTCTTGAATAAATGCTGTCTGATGACTTGCTGCTGCTCATTTTCTCAGCTTGCTCTGTAGCTCCCCAAGGCCTGTCATTAGCTTCAGCACAGATTGTTAGCTGCTCCTCACACCCTGCCCTGGCTGTCTGTGCCTGGCTATGCGTGGTGCTGTTGGAGCTGATGGTCCTTTCCCTGGTACTCAACGTTTGAGCGTGGCGGTCGCTCCTGGCATACTCTTCATCACACCCCCCTGAGCAAATGGGCCAGTTCCCTCCAGCTCATCCTCCAACTCTGGCCCAGCAGCAGTGGTCCCTGTTTGCACTGTGGGCATGCCAGTAACCCCCAAGAACCTTTGAAGCTTTCATTCCCCTCATGCCCCTCTCAGCTTCAGGCACTGCAGCTATGGAGGGGAATGTCCAGTCTGAGTACCTCCTGGCCACTGCTCTGATGGGCTCTAACAAAACTTTGAGGCTAATGCTGAGTGCTACACTAGATCAAGTCAAGAGTTGCATTTCTCATGGGCTCAGAAACGAGGTGCTCTACAAAGCAATCTTTGAGTGTAACTAAAAAGCTCATTTCTGTGTTCAAGTGTGATGCCTGCCTGGTCTGTGGGTGTTTTGAGCTTGCACATAGCAACAGTCTTACATTTTATTTGTTTAATGCTGGTTGTCTAGAAGAGCATAAAGTACTGCAGGCTCTGGGTACCTCTGGGGTGTAAAGGCAGAAAACGTTGGATAATTCATGATAATTTCAACTGCCTGATTGCTGAGGGCATCTTGTCACATTAAAAGCTTCTTCTTGCCAGGAATACTTGCTGCATTTTCCAAAATGTGGTTTGGTCTTGTTCTTAAAACCTTTTTTTTATTTAAATGTTAGTTTAAACAGTCCCTCATTAAGGTTTCTGAGTCTGTGCTAAGACTTGTCTTGAAGATGTGTATTCAGGTGGTTTGTAAGATTTGTATTATTTGCTTCTTTTGGAGCCATTCTGGTGTATTATGTAAATCCATAGCTGGGCATTTCCTGGGAGCAGTTATTGTGCAAATATCTAGTTTGGCACGTGCGCAGTGCTGAGCAAAACCAATTGCTACTGTCTCTCTAGTTCAGAGAACTCAGTCTGGAGATTTTTTTATTTCATTTATTTTTTGTTTCATTTAAGAGAAAACAATTTTCTCATTCCATTGCCTATCAGAATATATTTTCTGCAAATGAGCTGGAAACTCCCAGAACAGATAAAAGTTTAAAGGCAGAACGCCAGCCCCAAACTAAGTGTAGAAAAAAGTAATGGTCAGTCGCATGTGTAAAAGTGGCAGCTGGATGCTTGATTGGCTTCTATGGTAATTTCTTGCACTTAATAACATGCTTACAGAAAAATATGCATGTGATGATGAGCATTAACAAGCCATTGGAGTATTTTAGATAAGCCACCCTCCAGAAACCAGTGCTGTCACCGGGGCTGATGTTACCTCCAGGGCTGCAGGGCTGCCATTCTCGTTAGGAAAGGTATAACCCGAAGGGGCCAGGGTCTGCAGCCCTAGTTCAGTCCCCAGCACGGACAGACTGGACTGGATAAGTGCAGACATCTCTGAGGAGCGACAGGTCCTTGGCCGTGGGCTGCGGCATTCTGCAGTGGGCTCTGCAGGCAGCAGGGCAGGCAGGGCCCACCAGCACAGCCAGGACAGGTCTCGGACCTCTGCCCCATGGAAGCTGAGGAGAAGTGTGTGCCCTCCTAGCACTGGGAAGCAACTTTCCTGGGGAGAGCTGCAGGCAGGGGTATACAGGTTTTGTTGTAGGAGCCTCAGACCGGCGGGGCAATAAAAGCCATGGCAGGAGTCCCGGGCATCTCTCTGCAAAGTGCTGAGGCTAGCGGGTTTATTCACGGCGTTTTATGATCTGGGACACACCACAGGAGCCTCCGTGCAACTGTTCTGCTGGCATGTGAACTGGTGGTGACTCAGGAAAAAGGTGCTTGGGGACTGTCTTGATAAGTAACAGGAGCTGGCTATAAAATAAACATGCAGGAAAAGCAAATCCCCATCTCTCTGAAGGTGCAATCAACAGGCAGCCCTCATCCTGCCACTTTAAAGCACCCAGTGATTTTGCCTCTCTGTGCCCCAGCTTGCACATCTGCAAAATTGGTTTCCTGAGCTCACCCTTTTCTTGAACTGCTTTGAAATCCACCCACCTCAGAGTCTGATTTTGGCTACCCTTTGGGTCAGTGCTGGCTCAACGGGGAAGGAAACAGAGATGGATGCATGATCCTTTTTTCTGCAAAACACATCTTCTGCTTTCCTAGAGACCATTGTTGAAGAATATATTGAGTTAACTTGCATTTTTTGAGCTGTACAGCAGTCATACTTACCTCCACTTAATGTGTGATAGATGCTGTGGTCCTAACACGATGAATTACAAAAAACATCCTTGTGGGATTTTTCACTGGGAGAAATTAAATTTGTGCCTAGTTTCCTTCTCTCCTATTACTATCAGGGCAGCTTGTCTGTCTGCTTTGCTTTTGCTTACTACAACAGGCTTGCAAGGGCTCCCAGAAGACATGGCATGACATTTTAGTCCATGTCTTTTTTTTTTGTACATTGAACAGAAAATGTAAGACTGTTGCACATCTGCAGATTATTTATCCATGCAGGCCTAATTGGTGCAGGGATTAGCAAAACATGTTTTGCCTGCCAATCTCTAATCAGGAAGACGGATTCATTGGCACAGTGGTGGCTTTGCTGTGCTCCAGGGAGGTGATGCTCACTCTGCTGAAAATCAGAAGCAATTTCACCAAATTCAATTTGCAGGTACAGACCTTGCAAGGTCAAAGTAAGAAGCACGGTCTACAAAGAAAAAATATTATCCTCCAAGAGCAACAGCAGATCCAAACCTTGTCTGGAGGAAAAGGATCCAGTATGAGCATTGAGACAATGAAAAAATTCTAGCAAAAGTTAACGGTCTGGAAAGAAGAAATAAGTGGCTTGTGCAAAGTATTCCCTTAGGATGTGTATTACTCCTAGAAATTTTCTACTTTGCTGCAAATTTCCCAAAGATGTAATGGCAGTTTCAATGTCTTACAAACCTTTCTGGCATTGGTTTGTTCTGCAGGAGTATCAAGAGACCAAACCTCTGGCCTTGGGCAGCACACTGTGTGTACTTTTTCTGGTCCTTGTCTGCTTTTCCTCTTCATAGGTGGGTTTTTCTTTTTCCAAAATAGGGGTAAAAGCATTCCTTCTAGTGTTGGCAAAATTTTGTAAATTCATTTTCACGAGGTTTGGTGAAGTGGGGAAACATCAAGCCTACCTAGCAGTGGTTAAAGACAAAACAGGCAGTGGAAGGTGAATAGTGTTAAATATGTAACTGTGAACTCAGTGGGGAAAAAGTGGAGCTTTACTGCCATATTTTATTTGCAAGTTTTATTTGACTGCAACACCTAATTAACTCTTACTTAACGTAGAATTTTGGCACTGATGACTTTGGCACTGGGGATGCTTGGTTCCAGTGATGGAGTTATTTTGCTGGTATTGTGCTGGAGACCTGCCTAATGGGGTAGAGTTAATTTGCCATTTGCTGGGTTAATGAAGATACACTCTAAAAAGAGTATGAGGAAAAATAAGATCCAGTACAAGAAAACTAAAACCAGCAAACAATTTAGAGTTAAGACACGAACTGGAAGGTCACTGTGCCTTAGACTTTTCTGTAGTATCTTCTAGCCCAGTTCCTGTAGTACTGTAGCAGCTCCATGCTGTTTCCAAGTGACACATCCCCTTCAGGCCAAGCTGACAGAGCACCCTGTCACAAGTGGCAGGGGACCAGAATCCCCATTTGGGAGAGAGGACCACTGGCATGTACAGCTCTGCCTGGGTGCTGCTCAGGACTCGCTGAGCCCTGCATGGGGGCTGCTAGGGGGAGGGGGGCTTGTGCCACAGTGGCAGCAAGGTGAGTTCAGGGGTACCATGTGCTGCCCACTGCTATATTTTAGAAACTTCAAGCAAGTTTTCATCTGCCTCCATTGTTGTCTTCCCATGAATAGGATGCCCTGAAAGCCAGGCAGCCACTTCTGCCACCCCTACCAGTTGACATGCTGAGGAAGAGCAGTGTGACCAGGCCGAGTTTCTGCCCCTCTTTCTCACCTGCACCATCCTGTTACCCCAGCACACAGTAGGGCTGCTTGCTGCAGCAGTGCCCTCAGCAACACCCCACGGCAAGCACATCCACTGTGTCACATCTCACTGGAAACACTTGCCAAGGGCCACGTGTGACCAGGCTGCAGTGCTTTGTGTTCACATGGAGACTCCTTCCCACAGTGTAATCCCACTGTTTGTTTCATTTCTGAGCCTTCAGATTGTCTGAACATGGATGTGGCCCTTCTGGGTGGAAGGAAACTTTTCTATATTGCTGCTGCAGCAGTTGAGCCAGTATATTTCCCTTGCAGTATCCTTCCTCTGACATTTCCATTCCAGTCTTAAACAGACCTTGGCTGTTGCCTTTGTTGATGCCTTACATTTATATTTTCAACCAATTGCTGTGATTACAATGGAGCGCCAGCTGATGATGGCAGAATTGAGGAAAATGATGCAGGAAGATCATTTATCTCAAAAATACAGCATTACACCCTACAATGCCACAGCTCCTTGCTTTGTGCTCTCACCTTATCTGCACACAGCCTGGCACTTGTAGGCATTTACTCCTCACATAGAGGATTACAGGGATTAAGAGGGAGATCATCTCAGCAGAAGGGCTCTGCAGGGCAGCTTCTCTGCCAAAGAGGGGCCATACTCAGCATGACTGGGGCATTCATAGGGCCTGGGTGCACCTGAGCTTTGTATCACCTTTTTCCCATAACCTCTCTGGCTGTTGTCCACACCCAAAATCTCACTGTTCTGTGAGCAAAACTCTACTGTCAAGAGACCACCAAAGCAGCTTTCAGGTGGAGGAGGCAGGTGAGAGCAGCAGGCATTGGAGTTCTGGTAATGTGACCCAGCTTTGGTCAGTCTTAGATGACAATTTCTCTTTTAACACAGTGTCGGGGTCAGCACAGGGGATGTGCCCATGTCTGTGCTGGGCCCAGAAATTAGTGGACAGCAGGAACAGCTGTGTTCAAGTGTTCTGTCAAAATACTTAAGCTGAAGGTTTGTTTTTTCTGGAGTCATCCCTGACTGTTTTGAGCTTACAGCATAGGTTATATCAAAGTCCTGCCATGCTTCCCATACCTATTTACCTACTGTTACTCACAGACAACTCTCTTCATCAAACACTTCCTGGTATGGCCTCACAAGCTATGCTGTGGCACCAAGGAAAAGTCAGTTTTCCCAGTAAGCAGTAGCAAACCTGAGGAGACAGTTAATTGTGAGAGGTTTATTGTATGGCACATAATCATTCTGGTGCACAAACTGTGCCACATTCTCCCAGATGCTCCTCGTACTTCACTGAAGATGCCAGTACAAGGCAGCCATCACCCATCTGCAGGAGTGCCCCAGTTTGGAACAGCAGGGCTTTCTGTGGATGTGGGTGCATGGCTGGCAGCACCCTCCACAGCCCTAGGGCTCCCTGGGGAGAATCTTCCTTACAACTGGGCTGGGTAGGGAAATCTCTGCCACGAGGAGGTCTCCTTGAAAGCTGGAGCCAGCCTACGAAAAGCAATTCACGTGTGGTGAAACCAGCCAAAACAGCTAAAAGGAAGCTTTCTTGTACAGGGCAGAGAGAGGAGTCTCCCAAAGTGGGCACTGCAGCTCAAGGTTATGATCCATGTCAGGGCAAGGCTGTCCTTTGGGGCATCATGGCACTACAGTGGATGCTTCAAGGATCTGGGTGGGATATCACAGGAATCCAGTGGTATTTACTAAACAAGAATCAGGCCCACAAGACAGTAAAAGCACATGTTTCTACTGTATATGAAATAGTGATAGCTAATTCTATATGTGGGGAACAGATTTTTGGCAGAAGGAACTGTTTTTCTCCAGGATGAATCCCAACATAAATTCCTTTTTTGTCCTTTCATTTGAGTGCAGCCTTCCTGTTCCTCTCATACTAATCTTGCTTCATGTCATTTAATTTAATCTGTGCCTGTGTATTTTGTTTTCAGAGCATGAGGCTGGCTGCCTATGACACCCTGGCAGTCAAACCCTCGCAGTGTCTTAGGAAGCAGGTTTGAGCCTCTAATGATGTTTGGGACTGGCTTTTGCAGTGTGTCTCTGCTTCCTTTTGCACTCCCTGTGTCCCTTGTGGCAAGTGGCTGGTACAGTCAGTGCTGTGCAGGACCAAAAGCCAGACTTGAAGTGGGTATAGTGTTTGTGGAAGGGGAGAATGGATCCAGGCTACATGCTGAGCACAGGCAGCATCTGTCAGGGTCATGAGCATCCCTGAACAGCCCAGCATGGCTCCAGCAGGTGGGAAGTTGGGCTGTGGTTTGTGGTGTACGTGGGCAGCTCTTCTGCCTGATACGGAGGGGCAGTTACCAGGTTTGGCAGGGAACAGGCTGCTACCACCAGGCAATTTTGCAGAGGACAAAGGACACTGAGTCACACAGTGCAGAACCAGCAGCTCAAATGAAAGTGTCCATGCACAGCAGCCAAAATACAGGGTCATCACATCCAGAGACGGGCAAGTTCTGCATGGCTATGATTTGATACAAGGGACTGGCAGGAAACAAAACCCAATAAACACAAAAAATGTGTTTCCTCTACCTTGCACCCTTGTACCTGCTGTAGCAGAAGAGCTGTGGGCTGATAGACTTGTGGATGGGGAGATCTGATGAGCCTCAAAGAATGGATGGGGTTTTTTTAGGTATTCATCTGGTACAGCCCTGTCTTCTAGGAAAGTGGATCAAAACAATGCTTTTATCAGAGTCCAAATAATGATCTTTACACGCCCAGTCTCAGGAAACAAACAGCTTGAAATTCATGACAGCAGAGAAAACTTATTCGTCCATCATTGTCAGTGGGAAATTTAATTCTGCTCAGGTTTTGTCAAAACACCCCAGTAAAGTACTGCAGGGCTCCGGGGAGTTTGCAGGTTTGAAAGTAAGCAGTGGCAGTGCTGGCCAGGGCTCTGTACTGGCTGCTCCCTACACACCTTGCAGGCTGCTGGCCACAGCCACAGCCCTGCTGGCTGATTCATTCCTTCTTTGTGTCCCTGAATTTCCGTGCAGCCAGCAGCTCCCAGCTCTGCTGTTGGGCAGGCACAAGCTGTAGGCAGGTTCCCCCTGCAGCTCCTGCCAGCAGAGCCAGGCTGCATCCCATCACCTCCTGTGTCCTGTTGCCCACTGCCACGTTCAGGACACAAACAAACTGCTGGTGCTTCTGCTCTTTGTGCCAAGGTTGAACCTGTTCAGGCTGCCCCCTGCTCAGGGATTCACAGCATCCCCAGCCTGGACTGCACACATGAGCTCCTGACTCCCTGCTGCTGCTCCAGCTGATCCAGCGTGTCCCCAGGTGGTACCATGCCATGTTCTCACCCCCTCCTGCTCCTGCCCTGGTGCTGCTGGAGACCTGAACCAGGTCCCACCCCTAGGGTGGAAAAACCCCAAACCGAGCTCCTGCAAGGCTTCTTCCAAGCCCCACATAGCAGACTGGATGGGCACCAGTTTCCCATGGCTTCAGCAGGAGCGGGAAGCTAGGGGCTTTGCTGCCAACCCTGGGCCCTCAGCATCCTGGTGCCCACAGGGGTGAAGGGAGGAGGATGACCCCACACTGCTTCGAGATGTTCACTGTGAAGGAACTGGTGGAAAGAGTGAGATTTCACCTCCTGTTGTCACCTCTCCCCTCGCTCTTTCTTTGCAGCCCCCTCCCATGTTTGCAGCCCCTGCCTGTTTGTACCCTGTGCAGGTGCTGGCTGTTGCAGCAGAAGCTGAAACTTGGGGGTTTTTCTCCTCTTTAAGGTGTGTGCCTCTCTTTCCCAGAGGAAGAGAAGAAGAGCAAAAAAAGCCATCTATTTGCTGCAGACTGTGACTGGCTTATGTAATAACACTGCCTTTCTCTCCTTGTTTTAGGGAGTGCTGCCGATTTTTTGGAGACAATGGCTTGACTTTGAAGGTGTTTTTTACCAAGGCAGCACCCTTTGGTGTTCTTTGGACACTCACAAACTACCTTTACTTACATGCAATAAAGAAAATAAACACTACGGATGTCTCCGTGTTGTTCTGCTGCAACAAAGCTTTTGTGTTCTTGCTTTCATGGATCGTTCTGAGGGACAGGTTCATGGGAGTGAGGGTAAGTGACTCCTTATCTCTGTCTCCCCTCTTCCCCCTCACCCTTGTGTCTTTCCTTTACCCCTTGCCTCCTGCCAGCTGAGTCAAGCAGCACCCATGCAGGCAGCTGAGCAGGCACAGAAGTCCTTGCGGAGCAGGGATGCATCCT
This sequence comes from Rhipidura dahli, assembly GCA_013399225.1. Lineage (NCBI taxonomy): Eukaryota > Metazoa > Chordata > Aves > Passeriformes > Rhipiduridae > Rhipidura > Rhipidura dahli. Next base: position 124,551 of record VXAC01006177.1, on the reverse strand, counting down.
TCCCTGCAGCCTTCCCAGGTGCTTGTGAGCTCCTGGAGCCCCTGGCTCCCCCAGCCCAGTGCCTTTGTGCATACTGCTTCAGGAAAGAGGTAACTTGCTCCAGAGTGTGTCACAAAGGATACGTGTTGTCTCCATGTTGCCGTGGATATGTGTCAGCCTTTGCCAATGCCTTCCAAGTGACTATTCCCAGGCTGCCACCAGACCTGGTTGTTTCTGACTGCGTGTTCTTGCAAGCCCTGGCTGCACACAATGCCCTTCTGGTCCCAGCCTGGGAATTTAACCGGGCCCTCACCTTTCTGTGTGTGACAGCAGGCTTGCAGGGAGGGACAGTTATCATTTGCACCCATGTCAGGTAGCAGCAGCTGCGGACAGGCGAGGAGAGCTGGGCTGCCCTCGCCCACCTGTGGCCGAAACGTGTGTCTGCAAGTGTCACCGAGGGAGGATCGGCATCCGCGGGGACTTGCATCTGGCCAGCAGCTGAGGGCTGCTCTCCTGGTGGCACCCCAAATGTTTGGTTACACCTTTAGTTCTGCACCCCACGCCAATGCCTCTGCAGCAGCAGCAACAGAGCCACGTGCAGAGGGTTTATCAGAAACCCCCTCAGCTCCCTGCTGACCCTGCTGCCATTCCAGCAGCCCTCAGCACGTCGTGTCCTTTGGCAGTAGCGTGGGTGGGTGGGTAACCCACCACCCTGGGGCCAAGGAGCTCCTGCCAGGGCCAGGAGCAACTGGAGGGAAAAGGTGGGTCCCTCCTGCCTTGCTGTACCAATTAATATTAATTAATAATCAAGATCAACAGCAATAACTAATTATTCCTATCTCCTTTTCTCTCCTTGAGGAGCTCCCTGCTCACTCACCCATGCTGGTAGTGGTAAGAAGAGGTTGCTGTGTGGAGCAGCTGAGAGTTAACTTTTCAGGAAGTATTCCTCTCTGGCAGGAGAATTTGGCAGGAGAGCTTGGCCAGCCTTTCAGTGGTGGCAGCCAAGAGGCTGCTCAGGGGATGGTTGCAAAATGTACCTGCCAAAAGCTCGGCATGGCCAGCTGGTGTCTGCCCACCCCTCTGCCCAAGTAGTCCTACCCTGAAAACAAATTATCTGTGATTTTTGAGTGCAGAAACAAGGGTATCCTGAAATGATCCTGAAGGTAGGGAAGTCTCATTGTTATCAAAGCTGGATATGCTGGCCATTTTGCTAAATGAAAATAAAAAAAGGTATTTTTGTGTCTTTATGTCTCTTGTGGCTCTGTCAGCTGTAGCGCTGGTGGGACATCAGGAGAGATGGAGGTGTATGGAGGGGTGACCTCTGTGGTCTGCACCTGCAGTTTGCTTCTCAGTCTGAATGTGCCATTTGTCACTGTGGGGAGGGAAAGAAGCCAACCTGTGTGTGTAGGGATACCCACATGGGCATGTACATCCTGGAGCAGAGGTGCTTTTTGGGCTCTCCTGAGTGCGTGGCCATGATGGAAGAGCCAGGATGGTCAGGGACTCCCCAGCAGCTTCTTGAGCAGGTTGTCTTGTGCCATGGCAGGGGACATGCACTGGGGGATGATGCCTCCCTTCCCAAAGGGGCAGAAAGAGTGGAAGGAGCAGAGAAGCAGACCCAAGTGGTGCTCCCAGCCATGTCCAGCTGTCTTTTGTTTCCTATCAGCACTACTTTGGGAAAGCAGCAACGAAGCAGAGAAGCAGAACAGGGGCCAGGGCAGTGGTGGCTGTGGGATGCTCCTGCCATGTGTTCCAGCTCCTCAGTGTGGCACCTGGCATTAGTGACGTTGTGGCAGGGGGGCTTCCTGGGAAGGAACAAGCTGTCTCCTGAACCTAGGAAGGAACACAGCTGTCTCCTTCCCAGGTGACAGGCCAGCAAGGGACCTAGGTGCAGGGAGAAGGGGTTTGCAGACAGACTGGACTATTGGCTCTTAAGCAGTTTTGTGTCATCCTGACCTGTTGCAATACTGGAGTGAGGAGGCACTTGTGCTTTGGGATTGGAAGGCCACATGGCAGCACAGTGCTTCTACTGCCCAGCTTTGTGTGACACAGTGGGAGTGCTGGGGCACTCCTGTCTGCAGAGGGACATAGCATGGAGTCTTTGGACACAGTCATTTTCTTCCCTCTTTTCTCTCTTTTCTGTACAGCCCATGTGAAAAGCTGCTGGCAGCAAGAGTGTCACTGCTGGGGGATAGCCTCAGGATGACCCCAACACACTGTCTTCTTCCTGGGAATGGCAACCAGGGGGAAGGACAGCTGCTAGGGCCTCACTGGGAGTGACCCAGGGTCTGCAGCCACCACACAGCCCAGCCCCAGAGTGCGTGGTCCCTGGGGGCCACACTGTGCCAGAGCTGCTGACCCTGTTAGAAGCACCCTTTGAGAGGGTATTTGGCAGACAAGGCTGCAAGGGGGAGAGTGCCTTGCCCTGCAGTTAGTGCACTCCCACGCTCCTGCTCCATCCCCACACCAGTGCAGCAGGATGGAGAGTGCCACAGCAAAGCTCTGACTGCAAATTTGGGTGTCCCTGTTCATGCCCACTGATGGGGGCAAGGTGAGAAAGGCAGCTGCTCAGTGGGGTTAAAGCAAGTACAAGTATCCCACTTGGCCTTCAGAAGTGCAACTATTAGCTGTATAAGCACATAAATCACAATTCAGCTGGAATTTAAATGTAAGGGCAAGCCACAAGTTCCCATCCTTGCTATTCAGGTACTTTTAAGTGCCTTCATCTCTCATAATGAAGTTGAGCTTTTCCCCCTTGCCCTTGACTGTGCCCAGAGAATGACCAGCTGGGCTGTGAGCTGTCAGAGAAGACACACACGTAATGGAGCTGTGAGTGCCTGAAGCACTGCCTCTGGAAACCCTGCAGTGCTGTGACATCTGCGGGCTCTGTGGTGTGCAAGCAGCCTGTCACCACCACTAACAATGTGCTTGATAGACAGGCTGAAAGGCTTTCAGAGGTGTGTGTGACACCCCTGGCAAGTCAACAGGAGACTGTGAGGTGAAGCCAAGACTCATCTGACACTTGTGACATACTTGATGGAAGAGACAAGGACCTCTGTCTCAGCAGAACTATTTACAGACTGCATTTATTTGCTGTGATCTTTGACTTCGGTGTTTCCCTCCATGCTACAGTGAATAAAACAGCTCAGGATCCAAGAGAGCCATCACTTGCAAGTGCCTTCTGTGTACATAACATATAGACAAGCACATCTGCCCGTGGGACTTGGAAATAAATATCCTATCAAATCTCAGACTGTAGTCTTCCCTTCCAACCAGGCAAAGGCACAGTCTCCTGCAAGGTACTCTGAAGCTGATCAGCTCGCAATGTTAAAAGCAAAGCTAGAGACCTTTCACTCTGCAGTCCATGAAGGCACCCCCGAGCTGCCAGTGCAGAGGCATTACAGCTGCCTGCAGGGGTTTGAGGCAGGCTTCCCTCACCAATGCACCTGGAGGTGCTAGCTGGATGCCACAGCCTGGCTTGGGGTTGTTGGTCTCCTCAGCTCTCCAGTGAAGGTTGGACAAGCCCCATGCAGCCCACAGGAGGACAGCCACACCTGGAGCAGATGCTACAGGAAATGCTGCATCTTCCACTCTTTGTCAACTCATCTGCAGCACAGGTGACAGTGAAGAGTTGCCATCTTTCAGATAAGCCTGAACCATGTACTTTGCAGCTCTCCAAAGAGCCATAGTGAGTCAGAGAAAAGGTGCCTCTGCCCCAGAAGCCTGCCTGCAGCAGCTGCCTGCAGCAGACACCTGGAAAAATCTGTCTAAATAGGAAAAGCCTATTATGATATTTCCTCATGAGACTTTCCAGCCTCAATTTGAGGCTCAAGGACTTCCTGAGATGGAAGCAGTGTTTCTATAGCTAAGTCACTGATGCAATTTTTTTCTCCCATGAGTTTATCCTTGTGAACTTTTCACATCCACAGTGTGCAACAGCAAAGCTTTCCTTCACTTCATTACGTGTTGTGTGAAGGCAAATACCTTTTTGCTCATTCTGCACCTGCCTCATGTAAGTCTCATTCAATGACCTTTCTTCTTGCCCCTCTGAAGCCACACAGAGGGAATTTTTGACGAGCATCAGCACTCTGGTGAGAGAACTGCTGAGCTCCTTCAGCACTGCCTGTCTGAAACAGCACCACACTGCTGTAGAGCCATGCAGGGGGGGTTCTCTCTTTGCCTTACAAAGAAGCCTATCCTGGACCAGAAGGCTCAGTTACACCAGCACGAAACTTCACTTTAGAAATGATGCCCCACAGCTGTACATGGAGAGACCAGATACCAACCAGGCTGCAAACCAAGACACTGCATCTGAACCTCTCCAAATCTGCAGCGTGTATACCCAGCCTCTGCAGCTTGTGCTGGGCTCCACCCTGACCAGGTCACAAATCAGCATTCTGCCTTATGCCACCCTGCCATTATACAGCAACACCTGTGGAGAAATTGATAAGGTTTTGTTTGCAAAAATGGGCCATTTTTCTGTTAGGGGAAATTGAAGGTGTTGGTGTCAGTGCATGGGAAGTATCTGCTGGATGATTATCTGGTTTATAGGTGACCCCTGGCACCAACCCCAGCTCAAGCCAGGGACAAGGCTGCTGGTGCTGCTAGGGTTGGGTCCTGCAGCTGCTAAAGGGGCTACCTCACTGCAGCCCCGATATCTCTGGTGGGAAGCAGGAAAGATAAGAGGAGGCTCATGGATGTGTAGACAGCTGCAGCCTGTGGATGGGGCTTACAACCCCAGTCTGCTCCTGGGAGAGGGGACAATTGGCTGGCACTTACCCATCTGTGGATCAAAATAAACTAATATCCCAGTCATCCTGGAGGCATCACCACAACTGTGCAGCCAAAAGGCAGGTGGTCTAAGCAGGGCCTCCCTCACATCCCTGCAGAGCCAGGAAGCATGAGCATACAGAAAGCCCTATTCACCCCAGAATAACACCCTGAGAAGCTGAAGGTATCTGACAGGACAATCCCAGAGAAGCCAGGGTTTCTTGCTGACCCTGGTAAATCAGGGGCAGCCTCCCCCTGCCTTTGTGAAAGCTCCCTGTGCCTGGGAGACGCCCCTCAGGCGTTGCGGTGTTTGTAGCTGGCTGAAGAAAATTCCTCCTACTCTCTGCAATGACTCGTCTAGCCTGGAAAGCAGTTCCATGACTTTTATTCCCCTGTTTATTTCTATAACCTTTTTCCTCCAAAACTTCAACAGGACTCGAAGCCTTTCCTGCAAGCTCCAGGGAATTTTTACTCGTGTATTATTGTCACGCACAGGCTGCAGGGACCCACTGATCGGGAGGGTCAGTGACAGAGATTAAATCCCCACTTCAGCTCAGCCGGAGGCACTGAGCCCTGCGGTCCGGCGTGCCGCACACGCCCGAAGCAGGCGCTCCTTTGCAGCTCTGCCCGCAGCTTCCCTGCAGCCAGGGAAACCACGAGGGCAGGCAGCTTCTGCTCCCTGCGTACTGGCCCGGGCTTGCTACTATTTTCTACAGAAGCAGATGATGCAGAAGTACCGTGCTCACATGTAAATCTGCCTGCCTGTTTCTCCACCGTGGGGGCTGTCTAGTAACACTTTCTTGCTTGCTTTCTTTGTCTCCAACCAGATCGTGGCTGCTATATTTGCCATTGCAGGGATAGTTATGATGACGTACGCCGATGGGTTTCACAGCCACTCCGTTATTGGGATAGCCCTGGTGGTGGGCTCTGCCTCAATGTCTGCTCTCTACAAGGTAAGCACACCTGGCCCTCCCCTCCCCTAGAAAGATGCCTGTCCCCCTCATCACTCACTTTGGCTGCCCCTGTCTTACTTGCAAACCTCTGAGCAGTTCAGTGCCATGTGCCCTTCTTTGAGAGCTCTGCCATAAACACACTGCCTCTGCAGCACTGCATTCAGGTGTTCACTGGCTTTGATGTCTGCTCTCAGGATAAAAACTCCTGTTTCCTTGGAATAGTCTTCTCCAGTGCTCCTCCACCAAGGGGAGCTGAAAAATGAGGCTCATGAAAAATGAGGCTGCTTTTCCATAGATTCTGGATTTAGTCACTGATTCTGGAAGAACCCAGCCGAGATTTAGCTTCTTTAAGTCGCTTTGTTACCTCCCCTTGCCAGTCTTCCTTCAGTAATATATGTAGCCTGTGTTGGGCGTAAAGTATTGCTTATCATGGAAGCAATCACATCCTTAAAATGCAAAGCACATGCCTATGAATCAAGTACTCATCCTGAGCAGCTGGATGAGCTGCACTACGTGTAAGATGCAGCCCTCTCTGCTGAGCAGAGCCATTTCACTCAGACTGAGACACTTCTGGGCTGCTCATGGCACTCAGAGTCACAGCTCACAGTGAGGAATAAGCATTTGTAGGGTGGGGTTCACCCACCCTGGCTCCGATGAGTACATTAGGAGGAGGTGTAGACATCTCCATCTGATCTAATGAATTGCCCTGCAGGAATTAGCCAGGAGAGCCCTGCAGCCCTGACACCAGCAGTCCAGGGAAACTTGCCAAACTGAGAAGCATCTGCCTGTGCCCCTCAGCCCAGGGCTGCGATGCTTTCTGCTCACTTTTTCAGATCAGACGATGTCTTACGTTATGAAACATGAAGTTTCATACAGCTCCTTCCTCTAATAGAGCATTTCCATGCAGGACCAGAGACATGGCTCTCCAAACCAGAGAAAATTAAAGGCTAGAGCCTAGTTCTGTTCCCCTTCCTCTGACTCTTTCTGGGAATTGGAGTCTCAGGGCTGCTCCACCAGAGCCTGTGCACAGGAGGGTGGTGGTGGCAGTGCCAGCAGGGCGTTACTCTTCAGTGTGCTCTGCATGTCAGGACAGATGAAGCTCTGCAGCTTGTTGTGCAACACATGCCACAGCCACTGCTGCTGCCACCCTGCTCTTGCTTTCCACAGTCTGGCTCAGTTTCCATGAGCTGTGTGTGCCAAAGGGGCAGGCAGACCCGCAGGCAGACAAATCTCACCATGTGCAGCAGAGCCACTGCTGTCTGTGTCTGGGGTAGGGAGGACAGGCCAAGATGGTCCTGGCAGGGGCAACACACTGTCCTCAGGTGGTAGATGAGGAGTAAGTGGCTTTTGGGACATTTTGCTCCATATTGCAGAGCAGCAACACAGCTGTGATGGCTGGGGGCTGGTGGGAGTGGGCAGAGCCCTGCACGCACGGCAGCCCTGCAGACTTGCCTGTGTAGGCAAAGGAGAGAACTGGCACTGGTGAGGGAGGCTGCTAGTGAAGCACAAACCACCAAGTCAGATTCCAATGGCTGTCCAGGTTTGCAGCCAGTAGCAGAGGAAAACTGTACCCACAGACCATGACATTCAGCACTCTCTGCAGCTCTGTGGTGAGAAGCCAATGCAGACTCCAGACAAGACCTATCAACAGGCCAGAGATGGGCCGCTCACATCCTTCATTTCTACTGTCTTTTTTTCCTTTGCCCACTAACAAACCAAAGCTTTTAAATCCCTCCCTGCAGTCTCATTAACCAGGCTGCATCTGTGCTCTGGGCTGTGGGGCTGCTGCTCTGCTATCTGCCTTCTGGAGATGAGTTCCCCGGGAGAAGGGGGAAGGACAGCCAGCCAGCATGGCCTGTGCTTGCCCACCACCACAGCACTGCTCACTGCCAAAGGCCCAGACTAGTGATGTCTCATGCAGGGAGATAACACATTGGTTCGTCTCTTCCTCCTGCCCTGCTCCACAGTCTGCTTAATGTCAAGTTTTCTGGAGGTGCAGAAAAAAGACTGAAGGGTCTGAGCTAGGCTTAAAGGGTCTAAGCAATGGTTAGTGACCTTTCCTTTCAGGATGTGCACAGACAAAAGTGCTGAGTCCCCTTTCTGCATGGACTCAGTCAGCAGCTGCCCCTGCCCATGCTCCAGGGGGTGCCAGCAGGGTGAAGGCTGGGCCACACAAGCTGCTTAACCACAGTTTCACGAGCAGCCATCCCAAGTGTCCAGCAAGCATCAGTGCATAGTTGCCAGAACAGAACACCAGCCTTCTAAGGATGTGGTGCAAAACAGTTAAACCCGTGTATTTTCCTCTTTTAGGTTTTATTCAAACTTCTTTTGGGCAGTGCTAAATTTGGAGAAGCTGCCTTATTCCTGTCTGTGTTAGCTGTCTTCAACGTCCTCTTCGTTACCTGTATTCCTGTCATCCTTTATTTTACCAAAGTGGAGTACTGGAGCTCTTTTGACATCATTCCTTGGGGGAACCTCTGCGGATTTTCAATTCTCTTATTGAGTGAGTAGATGGGGACGGGGGCTCTCACACTGCTCAGGGTGGAGGAGGGTGCCAGAAACTGGCTGCTGGAGGAAGCAGCAAACCTCTCCCATATGGAGCTGTTTTCCCTTCTCTAACTAATTATTAGCTTCAGATATTATGAGAAGGCCCATTGCTACGGGCCACGTAGATCTTGCTTCTGCTGTTATTACCACACCAAAATACTGTGGCTCTCTTTAGAAGGTGCTGTGGGATTAAACTGTAAAGCTTGTCCTAACTCCTGCCCGTGAACTCTGTGTCACAGAGACAGGTGACACTTGCCCAGGCTGTGAGGGAGGATAGGAGGCTGCTAGGAGGGCATTATCTTGGGCTCATCAGCATCCCCACAGCAAGGAGGTTAGGCCAAGCCAGTCAAGGCCAGACTCCAAAGCCTCTGCTGCCTGCAGTAATAGCTAACTGCTACTCCTAAAGAGGAGGAAACTTTTGAATATGTAGTGTTTAACAGTGATGCAAAATTTGTTAGGTAGCAATGCTCTGCTGCCACTGCTGTGCCACCAATGAAGCCCAGCTGGGGAGGGATGCCAATCTAAGTTTCAAAGATTAATGCTTACCAGAAATGGTGATGTTGTTCTTTGTTAAACTAGATGTGTTGACTTGCTGCCACGGTTGGTCCCTAAACTGCATGATGGAATCACATCTCCTAAAACATTAATTTCTACTGGAAATAGTTCTTCTCTACCCCTGTCTTAAGTCCCAGCTCCTTTTACCCTAAACAGTCACAATGTTCTCCAGAAGTACCTCCAGGTTAATTATCAGTGGACTCAAGTGGAAGGTGTCTGTGAGGAAGTGGTGCAGAACTGGACAAGTGATGCCCTGATGATTTTGCCTTTTCTTTTATACCCCTTTTTTACCTTTTTACAACTTCTGTATTCTTAGTGGTTTTTAGCCTGCATTCTTGGACTTGTTTGTCAAGCTAGGAGACTGAACATTTTAGAAGCTTCATAGTTAAGGATCAGAATGCCCCAGACCCCAAGGTCCTCTCCAGAACACATTTTGTAACTGAGATAGAACCATCCAGGGGAAGGTTCCTTGGGGAGGGGGGCTCACTCGAGCCTCTCACTGGGGAATCTTTGATAGATGTGCTGATCAGTAACACCTATGGTGTGATACCCAATCTATTGGGGGTGTGCACTGCGGGGTGCATTGGGGTGCATTCCACATGGACGTGGTGCACCCAAGGATCCCTAAAATAAACACCAAGGTAAAATCCCATTTCCCCTTCTAACCATGTTTGACCCTTGATTTTAAGACCAGGAAAAGGCATCACAAGTGATCACTGGTACGTGCAATGCATGGATACTACTGGTTGGAGCCCCAGCTCCCAACAAGCTCAGTATTGGCATGGCTCTCCTGGCTCTGCTAAAGCTAATCACCTTAAAACAAGGGTGAATTTGATCCAAAGCAATTATTAATTTGTCACGAAACACTCCACAAACAGCATATGGTATTACAATGGAGTGATATTATAATCATTCCATAGTAATGATACTATAATTTCATTGTATGAAATTATATTTAGCAAGTTCCTGCCTGGAACTTCCACCTGCAGCTGCAAGGAGCTTTTCTACAAAAAGGCACCCAGACAGAAGCTGCTGTTCAGCTGAAATCTCCCAGATGAAGAGTGTTTAGTCTTTCATCAGGGCCAAGTGGATCACTGGATCAGTATAAAGAGTAGGAGTTACTGCACATGACACTGAGAGATAGGCTGTACCCAAAACCCATCCTGATCCTTCCACTGGGCTCCAAAGGGATACAGAGTTCCCCAGAAACAGCAATGTCTCAGGCAGATGGACATGCAGCAGACAGATCTTTGTCCTCTGGTATCCTCAGGAAAAACAACAGAAGCTGATGTACCCTTTATTTGAACAACAAATAGAGTAATAAAGCACAAGTGTTTCAAGTGACATTCCTTCTGCCTAATTTCACTGTACTAAAAGACAATTTTCTTTCCTTCATCAGCATTCAATATTCTACTAAATTTTGGGATTGCTATTACCTACCCCACCTTGATTTCTCTTGGAATTGTACTGAGTGTCCCAGTGAATGCAGGTAAGATTTTCTGTCTTTTGCATCTTAATGAATACATTAAATCTGTGGCCTTTCAAATACACAGTAGGGGTAAAAGAAAATACATTTATTAAACATGTTTTGCATCTTCTCTCAAAGACTTACAGAGATGACACTGATTAAAATTTTATTCTTGATGCGTTAAATATGTATTTATTACATGAATATTCATAATCCCTATAATTGTTTTTTAAATTACTGTCCAAAGAAGCCTGCATACTGAAAAACAAAGTAGATTGAAAACATTAATCTCTGGGCTGGAATGAAAACCCATGGATAAAGGAGAAATCAATTCTTAATGATTTCTTCAAAGCAGGCTTAACACTAAATTAAAACAAATAAAATTGCTTACATTTTAGAGCGGATATGTACTAGTGACTCTGCTTGCCTTGGCAAGTAACATTGCAGGTGTCTATCAAGAGCACTGGACAATTCAATTTTGGGCACAGCCTGCTACATTTCTCTGACAGTTTTCTGAAATTTAGTGAAAGCCAGGAGACTGCAGAGTCTGAGAGGGCTGGGCAGGGGAGTGTGGACACAACCCCAGTCTAAAGCAGCTCCTGAAACCCAGCACGCTCAGCTGGTGCCACGGTGCAGGTGGCAGCTCCCAGCTTCATGCTGACTAAGTGCATAGAGCCGGGCCCTGCTCTGGCAGATTTGGCCACCAAAAGGTGTGATCCCCCCAGAGTGTGCACACAGCTCAGCCCAGGAAGTGTTTCTTACTCTGCGGGGCACTCAGGGTGGCAAGAAAAATTTGCAATCAGGAGCTGAAGGGAAGGGAAGGGAAGGGAAGGGAAGGGAAGGGAAGGGAAATGCCCCTTTCTCTGTGTGCCAGGATCTCAGCAGGAGTTCCTGTGCTGTTGGTGGCAGGGCATACCCTGCTGTGTGCTCAACCAGCAGGAAATAGTGCCCCTGCCATCACTGCCTCCATGGCCATGTTCTGCTGCCACAGCCAGCCCTCAGAGCTGGGGAGGGGAGGGGAGGGAAGGGGATGCTGTCCTAAGGCCTCTCCTATGTAATAACACCCACTCAATGTCCCACACAGTTGTTGATCACTACACGAGTGAAATTGTCTTCAATAGTGTCCGAGTAATCGCCATCATCATTATTGGCCTGGGCTTTCTCCTGTTGCTCCTGCCAGAAGAGTGGGATGTCTGGGTAATAAAGCTCCTCACACGTCTCAAAGTCCGGAAGAAGGAAGAAGTTCCCGAAGGGAATGGAGACATTGCTTCAGGACTGCCTAATAAAAGCCGGAGAACTCGCCCTTCCATGTCATCCTTTGCTCATTAAATGCTCTTTTTACCAAAACTTTGTGGTTAACATTATAAATGATGATGCAAAGGTCTTTTCTTGGGAAGAAGCACACCTGTCCAACATGGTGTACATACCTGTACAGTTTTGATATGATCACCATCTAAAGCATCGAGTCTTGGCATGTCCAGTTTGCTTGTACTTTTTTCACATCTGACCTTTCACTTAAGTAGTACACTGAAAAAAACTGCAAACCAAGAACCTCTCTTCTCTTTTTAAATGAATGTAATATATAGTCAAAATATATTTGCATAGGTTATTTTAAAGAATGACTTTCATGAAAAGCAGGGCAGACATTTTGAACATTAGGTACTGAATGATGCATTGCACACTGTGATTTAAAAGAAACAAATGCTATGCTACATCACATGTTTATTTTTGACCAGAGCTGAACTTTGAAAGTTTTCAAGGAGCAAAAAAAAAAGGGAATCTTTTCGGGGACGGGAAGATGGGGGGGAAGAGTGGAAGGAAGATTTAGAAATCACTCTATGTAGATGAGCGCATGTTGCGCTGCAAACAGGGAAAATTCAAGCGCAAAAAAATGCTTGCACTAAAGCACTAGAGAGAAAGCAGTCTAGAGCCCAAATCTCCTTATTCTGCATATGACTGTAGTCCACGTTGAAAATCATGCAAGAGAAATCCAGTGCCTTCTACAGAACTCGTCTTTATCCACGAAGAACCAGGTCCTGCTGCGAGGCACTTGCAAAGGCAGGGCTCAGGTTTGTGGCCCCCAAGGACCCCAAATTCCCACCGACATCAGGACGTGCCTCCCGTACACTCCGTGGCTTCTGTGGGAACATGGGGCCCAGGGCACTGCAAGTTCGAGCGCAGGAGAGACCTGGTTCTCTTCTCACTTCACAGGTTTTACCCCTGTGTGGAGCTGCGCTTGATTAATGCCAATGGGAGGAAGGGGAAGTCTTGGTCATGTGTGGGACAATCTGACCGAAAATGAGCAAAGGGGCTGGCAAGAGCGTGGTTGCTGATGTACAGTCTGAGAGCATGGACTAAGGGGGTGAATCGCCAGTTGCTTTTACTCCATAATTGTGAGTGTTAAGAGTTAAAAATGTAAGATATTTACATCAAATGTAACACTTTTTATGAAACTTGTAAGCACCAGGATGTTTACTTACGCGATTTTGGTTCGCCATTAAATTTCTATCTGTGATAGATCACATGCTATGTAAAAAGGGGGGGAAAAAAGGTTATAGTTTACTATTTTTGAAGTTTACATTGTTGCATACAAAATTAAAAGTGTTCTTTTGAACTGCTGCCATAGCCTAAGGTCCCTGCTGCCACTGAGGTCCTCTTTGTCTCAGGCAGGGGTGGCATCCACTTCAAAACATTTTAGCAAATCAACTTCAGATTCCATTATCTGTTTGGCAAAGCTAAATAATAAAAGATTTTAAACTCAGCCTCGGTCGATGCTATCCATTTCCTTCTCTTGACTGAACCTTTATTGCAGTTCTTCTGTGGGTGATATTTGACCAAAGTGATCAGAAGGGAGAGACACGACAATCAAAGCAGCCAAGGCTGCATCTCAATTCACTGCTAGCCCGTCTGTCCAAGACAGCAAAGCCTGTTCCAGGCTACCTGGACAAATCCATCTAGAGGGATGCTGTTAGGCATCAGTCAGGAAACAGATGTCCAGCAGAAGGAAACCAAAGGAAAAATTGATCTTTGAATGCATCAGTGAGCAGCCACACATGCACATGCTAACAGGTATTTGGGGGCTGTTTGTGCGACATGAATTTGTACATTAATAACTAGGCTGTGTTTGTCCCCACCATACTGCTTGATGACCACACATTAAATACTTGCTAACTGAGGTTACACACCTGAATTTTTAAAATCTATTTCTCTGGGAAGCAGTGGAGGGTAGAGGCACAAGACAGGAGCACAGGTACAATTCCTGTAACTGCATTGAAGGGCACACATAGAGAATTGACCTCAAAGCTCCCAGATTCATGTTTATTCCATCTTCAGACAAATAAATTTGTCATCCTTGGAGATGTCATTCTCCCCAAGCCTCCTCTCTGAGCAAGACCAGAGAATATACAAACAGTCCTTTCATTTTCCATAGCCCCAAAAAGTGGCATGTTCCGTGATCTCTGCACTTCATTTTATTGAGTGTCTGATGCAGTCTGTAGGTATTCAAAAGGCTCCAAATGCCATTTTAAAAACTGCAGCTAATGTGTGTTTTTAACCTAAATGGAAGCAGGTTTTTTAGCATTCAGTATGGATTGTGGGGGAAATTATGCACCAGAATAGACAGGAGCATTAGTAAAACTGTGATTTACCACATGCAACTCAGTCATTGCTTCTGTTGGCTCATCCTTCCTGAAACAGGCTAAACACATGCAAGGGCTGGGATTTCAAACAGCACTTCAAGAACCATCTCCTGAGTGGGAATGTTAAGCAGTGCTGAGCTGGCCATATTGACCAGATGAAATGAGCTGTATTTCTTCAGGCAGCACCTGGCCCTAAGCATAAACACCTGACTTGACAACAAGTCACTGCGTAGCAAAACCTTCCAGGTAGTGAAGTCCAGGATGTGATCAGGAGAACAAGAACGCCCCATGTCCATATGGTACGTGTGCACATCTCCAAGTGCCAAAGCATCACAGGTCTGAAGCTGAGGAATGAAAAAACTGGAGTTGTTGTCTTTCAACAGAATGAAAAGCCAGAGCAAACCCCTCTGAGAAGGCATTAGATATAACTGGACCACCCTTCAGGAGAAGGCAAGACTGAACTCCTGATCTCAGACTGTTGAAGGACGCCCAGGACAAATTCAGTGCCTTGGAGAGGAGGAGAGGCTGAGCTGTGGCAGACTCTCCTGCTTGCCCTCAGAGGTCAAAGCACTGTGTGCAGTCTCTGCAGCAGTCTGTGAGTGAGACCCACTGCTGGCCTGTATGGATCCCACACTGCTCTGCAGGGCCATGCCCACTCTGCAGCACGGAGCAACACAAGCCTGGAATTAGCACTTTTAGCTCACCATTGGCCACCTTGAACCTCCTCCTTAGGCAGAACTGCAGGTCTCTCCAGCGTGAGGTTTCTTAGGTGTCTCTGAAGCTGGTCTGCATCATCATTGTGTGTCTCCTGCCCTCACAGAGCACTGACAGCCACGAGTGTGCACCCTTGTTAAAAGGCTGACCTTGACTGGCAACCTTCTGCCCCAGCTCAGCCCTCAAAGTGTCCAGTAACAATCCAGTGGCCTTGTTATAACAACAGGTTGAGAAAAAAAACCTCAGAAAAGCAAATAGCATCACCAGACCTCATTGCAGCTGCTGATTTCACTGCTGCACAATACAGCAGTGAGAAGGCACAGTAGTTCGCCTCCTCCCTTGTGTGCCTTTGTCCTTGTCCTGTTGTCTCCTGATGCTACCTTTATAATAATTTTTTGTTGCAACTCTCCACAGTGGCTGCATGAGCCTTTTATCAACACATGGGTCAGAGATGGGCTTATTTTAAAAAGCTTTTCCTGTTCTTCTGTCTACAATGGCTGTATTCATATCAGTAGTCTTCCTAAAACAGCCATGAAGGGCAGAAATCCAACCACAATAACCAAGAGATGAACAAAATACACTGAAACCAGTAAGTAGCTTCACTGTTTTGGGAGCTGAGGGTAGACTAGCTGGACCTGTAGATCACCAAGTTCTGAGGCTGAATTCATGTTTCCTGTGAGCTCAGGAACAAGTCTCTCATCCCCAGCTCTCCAGAGTGCTCTAAAACAAAACCAGCACAATATTGAGCTGGTCAGAGTTACTGAAGATACTTTATCTTCAACTTACAGAGAAGGCAACATGACCAGGCTGACACCATTTCTGCTCAAAGGCCTGTCTGCTATGGTGTCTGCAGGCCCAAAAACAAACTGAGAAGTGAAGGTTTCCCGGTGCAGTGAGTCAGCACAAAAGTCTAGATGGACTTGCATAGCTATGGACCATATTCCAAATAAACTCAAAAATGTGCCCAGCTGAAGCACATGGAAACACCCTCCTCTTCACTGAGAAGGATGCAGATTCTCCAGCCCTGCAGGAGCCCTAGGAATAGCAGCAGCCCCCTTGCCCCGGCTGTGTGGGCTCAGACACCAGGCTGGGACTGGGCATTTCTTCAAGCAAGGGGGGCAAGAAAAGCAGCCAGAAACAATGCAGCTCATGTGAAGCAGAAGCACAGGAGAGCTGATGATGGAATCAGAAATAAATGCCTCCTGTGAAACACCTTCCAGGGCATGATGCCCACCTGTCCATTGCAACAACTCCAGTTTGAAGAAATGGAGTCCCTGCACATGCTGTGAAGTCATTAACTAGAGGGAGTTTGGCTTCATGTACCCTGTTTGCACTGCAGAAAGGATGGAGCCTTCAAGGCCACCAAACCTGAGTTATTCCTTGGTAAAGGCCAAGGCTAAGAAGCTTCTTTCACAGTCCAGTCCTCATGGAAGGTCTCTCTTCAGAAACTGCCTGAAGAAATGGATTTTGATGGATGAGTTTAATTACCCCATCATTATTAACAGAGAAGCAAATATATTCTCTTCTTTAGCTGGCATGTTCTAGGGCATTTCCATACTAATCTGAACCTCATGGAGAAGTTCTCCATGATTATTAAACAGAGAAATAATTAAAAAAAGAGCATAAAGAACTTATGACCTGCAGCTTGAAAGTCTTCTGAGGGGAAATCAAATTCCTAAGGACAGGACCAGTAGCTCAAATTAATTTTTCTGAAAATAATAAACCTTGTATTTTTCTTTTCTACCTGAAACTCTGTTAGGTAGAAATGATCTTCACATATGCACAAGATTATTTTAAAGAAGGTGGCAATTAGTATTTCTCTGCGCACTTACAGATACAGCAGGGTGCCACCAACCACTCAGAAGTGAAGAGTGGAACTTCCAAGCAGAGTTACAGTTCTGGAAAAGGCTTAACCAAGGGAGGTGATGGAGCTCACATTAGCAGTGTACTTAGGAACCTGTTATATGCAAATTTTCTACAATAATCTAGAGACAGTTCTTTAATCCTACTGCTGAAGCAGATGATCCCTTCAGAAGAGAAATCAAATTTTCCAGCTCTTCATCCCCAGGTTTCCCTCCTCTTCTAGATTCAATCCACCATCTCAAGATAGCCATCAGTGCATAGATTGGGAACAACAGCAACCAAAGAGCTGCTTTGCTATTTGGCTACACAACATTGACAGATCCCCTCTCAGTGTTCATCTCTTGAATCAGTAAAAAAGTATTATCAGTAAAGGATTTTTCTGACCAATTTTTTAAGCAATCAGTGACCAAGAAGACTGGCCTCAGCACAGCTCCTTTGGTAATCTCTGTCCTTTTGAACAGCAATAATTTATTCCTGCTATTTCATGCCTCACTACCGTTATTAAGCCACAAGAAAATGTCCTTTTATCAACAGTAGCTTCATTTCTTTGGTAAGAAGTATCATTAAAAACCCTTCAAAAATCTAAATGTAGTGTTTNAAAAAAAAAAAAAAAAGAAAAGAGCCAACACAAAAGTCTGCAGGTCTGCAGAAAGTCATCCATCCTTTAGACTCCTTTTAACATGAAAGGATGAGACAACTGAGAGACTGAGACTTCAACAGCATTTTGCCTTTCTTCAAGGGAGGGCTTTCTTGCCTAACTTCCACAGAGCATTTACACCAAAATTCCAGCTTCTGCACATACCCACAACTGACCCAGACACTTAGAAGATTCTTGAATTAAGACCTGGATTCCTGTGAGTTCCAAGCAGCAGGATTTGTAAATACTTCAAAAAAGTGAACTTGTCTTTCCTAGCTATGAGTATGGATTATGGGCAGTGAACGTAGCTTTGCAGTCTCCCAGCAATAGGTCTCACTACCCCTTTGGCTTCTGAAGATGCCAAATTTTTAATGACTGCAGCCTAGTAGGCAGAGTAAGCTGCATAATGGTCTCCTGGTGATTTTTGGCCAATTATAAATTTTAAACATCTTCCTGACTTTTACACAAAGCATCACTCTTTCATTGTGTGATTTTGGATTTGGTCAAAGGCATGTCACTTGCTAACTTGGCTGCTAAAAAATTTGATATTGATCCTGGCAACAAATGCCATGGTTGAAAATGATGTTGCCTTTGTGCATGTGTAAGCAATCCCATCTGGTAGAGTACACCTACCTTTCAGACATTGTTTATAGTGCACATGAGGTAATTGGTGCACAATACCTGAATGCAAGGATGCAGACAGACATTTCAGAAAGAATTTTAGGATATGCTTCAGTCTTAGAGAGAACTAGGAACCACTTCTTTTCTTTAGCACATAACATGTCACAGAAATTTGAAGACATCCAGTTAAAAGATGAGTTTGCCTCTTGTAGTTACATAGCTTTGAAAACTGAAGCCTCCTTGTACAACAGGCAGTTAAACAAACAAACAACCCACACCTTCGTAGGGATTTGGAGAACCGATCTGCTAAGACCACCAAAGAAAAGCTACAAGTTTTTTCTCCTCATACACTCCTCCTTCTTTATTCATACATAAACCTAAATTTTTGCTAACTCATCTGAAGTTTAGGCATGCTACTGTTAAAGAGAAATTCACAAAAACACAGAGTGAAGTCTTTATGAAATAATGAAGACGAGTGCTTTGCATAAGGCCATAGAAAGTACAGTATATACTCCTTAAATATTTCCAGTCTAAGATTACTGTGTGCAGTTCATGAGGCTTCTTTGCTTAATTTACTCCTTTTTAATAACAAAACCAGGTACAATTAATCATTGTAATGATTCTGCTTTTTTAAAATTATTTGCATTCACCAAGCATAGCAAGGAACACTGTATGGACAAAGGAGTCAGAGTTGCATCCCTAATAGATATTTAAGAAGGAGGGTGGGAAGGAGGGAAAGAATCTTAATATATGGTTGTACTGAACTATGTATTTCTACATTTTATTTTAAAAAATTCTTGGTATTCCACAACAGAAGAAAATGTCCCAGGCTACCTTAGGTAAGATTTTGTTACTATTTCTAGCAAAATAAATAGTTAGACACAAGGCTATATTGCTTAAAGAAGTAATTTTTAAATTCAGTTCCCTGAAAATCTATCATGGATAAGGATTATATTTCAGAATATTTCAATGAAAGAAAAACAAATTAACTGAGCTCCTGGTATAAGCACAGAGCTACAGTACATCAAGGATTGTTTCTATTATTTGCCATAGCCTATAATGACCTATAACAAACTAATTTCTTCCAAAGCAAAAGGAGAAATCATTATAGTTATACATCAAGAATCTGCTGGGCAAATTTCAAATAAATATGGGGTTAGTAAGGCTGTAGGTGAGGAGTGATCTGTTAGGCATTAACTGGAAGGCAAAGCACACACAATACCCTATCCCAATTAGCAGAAACAGGCACAAAAGAGCTTGAGAGCTGGACCAGGCATCAACTGTACAAACACCACATGATTCACTTTAACACACTGCTGGCAAGAGTTTCAGTGGGAAACTGGCATCTATTTCTTTAACATCTATCTCACTAACTGCTAAATGGAAATGTAATGCAAAGGCTCCAACTGTGGCAATCAGCACACCTAACAAATCTGGAATTTTTTCTCCTATCATTCTAGAACATTAGCCTTTGCCTATTACTATAAATATCCCATTCATTACTCCCTGGGCATATTTGCCAAAATAAAAGACTAAAGATAAACACTTAGAACTGGCTAACTAATAACCTCCAGCCCCTTATGACAGCAGTTTAACCAAATGGAAATACTGACATTAAAAATTTATTATCTACATCTGTGTATTTTTTTATTCATGCACTTTACAAAACCATATCATTAAATTTCCTTAATATTCATTACACAGACTTATTTACGATTGTCTCCAGTGAGTACTTTTCAGGCTACAGGTCATTAAAGAATAAACTATTTATCATGGATATCCCAGATGTGCTATTTGGGCTTTGTTATTAATTATATATAATCACATTATCCCCTCTGTTTCATAAATGCAGTAACTAAACAACTTTACACACACCATAAATTTTGAAGTCTAAAACACAACTGGCCTTTCCTATTATTATCTTCCATTATCACATGTTCCAGTCTCAAGACTTATCATTAATTTTCTTTTCAATTTTCATGCTTGTAAAATCTTGCTTTGCAAAAGCCCGAGTGCAAAAGGGTCCTAAGTAAGCTATAATACAAATTTACTACTACATTAATTTTTTGCAACATAAAAACGACTGAAATTCCATTTTCGCAGTAACTTCAAACCCTTGTTCTCTCACTAGAAACTAAATTACTGCATTTCTATTCCTTACCTACCATAGTGTAGCAGGTTAAACAAATAGGCAGGGCAGAGAACATGGGCAAGTGTTCGATACCATACATTGTACAGCAGCAGCCACATTCACACTGCTCCAAAGAGTGTCCCTTCCAAAGGTGTGGTTGGGCATTTTGACCAAGGAAAATCCCCTCCAGATCCATCTGATTTACCAGGGAGCTCTGCTGAAAACGTGCAAATCTTTGGCCCTCTCCTAAAATAGTTTTCATGTACCAAGATGAGCAAGTCACCTGCAAGGAGAACCAGGAAAGGATGCTCAGCACCAGCAGCCACAACCATTACCATGTGCTGAGTTAGAAGCCAGCTCAGGGTAGGTCGACAGCTACACCCACCCCGAACTGGCTCACACCACACAGAGCATCCCTCACACCACACAGAGCATCTCTCACACCACACACAGCATCTCTCATACCACACACAGCATCTCTCACACGACACTCAGCATCGGCTACCAGCAAACTCCCAGGGAAGCTGCCGGACGTTCCGGGAGCTGCCAGGACAAACACCCTGTAAAGCTGCTGGGCAGTCTGGGAACTGCCAAGGGCTCAGCAGCTGGCAGAGTTAGGCTCTTCCAAGCTGCCAAAATGTCATCCTTCCCAAAACTGCAGCGTGTTACCATGGGAACATGCACCACAGCCTTCAAAACGGGGTCCACATTTCCAGGTGGAACTGATGCATAAAAGGAGACCGCCAATTCTTTGGCAAACAGCAGCTGCCACAAGGAAATGCCACCGAGTCCCAAATGAAATAACGAAACAGAGTGTGCTTCTGGATGCTCTCTACCAGGGCTGCAGGCTTCAGTCACCACCTGGCTGCCCCCAGGCTTCTCCTGCTCTTTTACCACCTGGACTCTGGGTACCCTTTTCTATCACTGGGGTAATCAGCCTGACTGTGTCACTGAGTCCGTTCCAAGAAACCTTTCCAGAGTGGTTTGTGCATGCTGAATGAAATCAATGGACCAGCTCTCAGGAGGAACCATGCTTCAAGGAAAACAGTCAAAAATGCATTATATGTATGTGCTATCTTTTATCAGCCTTCCACCCAGTCATTACCTTACTGTAATGCTATTTAAAGTGTGGCGAATTTACAGCGCTGTAAGTGCTATCAGTTTGGGGTTTTTTTCCGAATTCATGACATTAACAAAGCCTGAAGGAGCTCAGATCATGTGCCATTGCTCAGCATTACTGTTTACTTGAGTTTACTTTATAAACACCACATGGAAACTGCTCCTGGCCCCAAATATTTTACACAGCTGTCTTTCCGAAGGAAAGCAGAGGCGCTTCGTTTCTTTGAACAGGTAATCCACTAAGGCACTGCCCGGAACTCACGAGAAGAACAGGTGTTTATTGTGTGCCAGAGGATGACACCGGGAAGAAATTACGTACAGAAAAGCACATCAGGCAACTGATACTTCCAAGTATCTATTGCGACCGAGAGGCTACAGCAGCCCTGGCGGGCCCGGGATGGGGAGAACCGTGCGGGCNGCCGTGCGGGGCCGTGCGGGGCTCTCCCTCCGGCCGCGGCTCCGCCTTCCCCCGGAGCCTCGGACCGCGGGCGGGGCGGCGCCGGCGCCCCTCATGGCAGCGGCGCGGGGCGCTCGGACAGCGGCCGTGTGTTGTGTTCAGGGCGGCAGCCGGGATGGCGGCGCCGACGATGGAGGAGAGGAAGGCGTGCTGGGGGGCCCGGGACGAGTTCTGGCAGTGCCTGGACAGCCACGGGGATGACGCCGCCAAGTGCGAGAAACTGCGCCGGGCCTTCGAGTCGCGCTGCCCGCAGCAGTGGGTGAGCACCGTGCGCGCCGCCCGGACGGCGGCCGCGGGACACGGCTGCGGGGTGGGACGGCAGCTCCGGCTCCCTGCAGTGCAGAGCCCGGAGCTTGCCGTAGAGAACCCCGCTGCCGTGCCAGGCGTAGCTGGGTTTGCACATTTCTGGCTTCCCGGGAAAGGACAGCTCCTGAGAGCAACCCTGCCTGGCCCGGGAACTAAACAAAAGCAGCGTTAAGGGTGTAGTACAAAGGGAAAGGAAAATACGGTGTCAGACTTCCAGATAAACACACAGGGTTGTTGTTTAATTAAAATAATAGCTTTAGAAGATGCTTGAAAGCTTTTTGTTAGAAGCACCCAGAAATTCGTGTTACTACAGTAAGGCCAGGGCAGAAGAAAGCTGCCACCCAGGTGGTGCAGTTGTACAGCATTTTAAGATTGGCATCTGATACCTGGTGCATAAAATTTTTTTTTCATGCAGTATAACTTCACAGTAAGCCATCTGCCTGCATGTAACCCATTCGTGCTGTGTTTTTTAGTTTCCTGAGCTCAAGCTTTGTTTTTTAACAGGCACTGCCCTTTACTAACAGTGGTGCCTGAGGGGCTGCACCATTCCTGTTGCAGGTGGTAGACTGAAGTTGGTTAAAATGCCCAAGTACCTTTGCAGCTTCTGCACTGACTTACACTTGCAGAGCAGTGCAGTTCTGCTGTTTGTCATCTCTAGGGAGGACAGGCTCCTCTGCAGTGCTTTACACCACAAACATCAATGAATTCAGTCAATTTAGAGGTTACAGAGGCTGTGATATCACAGAAAAGCTGCTGGACTTACCTTTGCATCACAAATAATTTCTGTTTGTAGCAGTGAAAAAAGCAAGACTGCTTCTACAAGGTCTTCATGAAGTTACAGGGTGGTGAACTTAAAGAAACTAAAGTTTACTGTCAAAATGGTAAAAAACCCCCAAACACTATACATGACACTTTTTAGTCTTCAACAGAAGAAACTCCTGACTAGTGTATTAAAATCCTCCTTAAGTTCAGTGATCAAAGACTGTTTACACAAAGCCCCTTCCTCTTGCTAGTTTCTTCTAAGGAACATCTTTTCTCTTTTTTAAACAGGTTAAACACTTTGACAAAAGAAGAGACTTTTTAAAATATAAAAAAAAGCTTGAAACAGAAGGGTATCGTCCTCCAGAAGCTGCTGGAAAGTCTTAGGAAGTCTGCTTTCAGAATAAATCAAGTGAGAGTAACTATAAAAGGAAGAAGCCAGAGAAAGCAACAGAAGCTGTCTGAGTGCAAGAACTGGTAATGTGGCTGTCTCCCTGAAATGCAGACTGCTCTTCTTGTTGCCAGGTCTCACCTGTCTGCCAAAAAAAAAGGGTCATGGACAGCTTTTTGATGAGTTTAAGTCAAAGAAACATGGTGCAGGGTTGTTCACAAATTTGAAGGTTTGAATGTATAATCGGTAAAATTGCTTCACAGGAATAAATGATTATTTAATACTGCAATGTACATATTCTAAAAAGAAAATGAAATTGTTTTTCAGTAAGTGAACCACATTTTTCCTAAAATAAAAAAGTCCATTCCACCTTGCCCTTCTTGTTGAAAGCAGGGGTTTGTAGAATGTAATTTGTATTTGTTATTTACAAAGTATTTTAGAATGCATTTAAAGTCAGACATTAATGTATGTAACAGTGGTCACTAGAAGACCTAAAGCATCATGTGCATATGATATGTAATTTATCTGTTTTGAGTATGCTCATTTTTTATAAGCAAGAGGAATTTTTACATTGCTGATGGGTTTTCAGTCAGTATCTCTGCTAGAAGTATGTCCAGTTATTTCTCACAATTGTCACATTATGGCCTTTTGTAGAATTGGATTACCTTAGTGATGCAGCTTTGTTGAAAGGTACAGACTGTTCACAGCAGGACTAATAAATGTGACTGTAGAAGGCATTTAAACAAGGAGCAGCACTAAATGTAATTATGTAAGTGAAGTTGCCTTCTAAAAATGATATCATCTAGTATATCTAGGTGTTATTTAATAGTATGGGTGAAGGCACAACCTTCATCTTCAAGCACAGTCACCACAATTGAAGTAACTCCAGTAAAAATCCTGTGTCATGACTTTGGGATTGTTCACAGTACTGTGGTGATGTTCAAACAGCAGAAAAACACACACATGCCACATGCAATATAAATAGTATTTATTTCCAATGCAACAATTTAAGGAGGTAAAGTATTAAGGCATTTAAAAGTCACTCTGAACACTACAGAGAACAGAACATGCAAAAGTTAAGAATCCTCGTTCACCCTGAGTTTGTATCTCATCTGTTCAGAATTTCAGGTTGTAGCACCTAGGAAGCCATCCAGCTGTACAGTAAGGCACGAGACTCTAACTGGGCAGTTATTGTTGTTTTTGCTTGATCACTTGTTGCCTTGTGTACTCCCAGATGAGCAGAGCTCCACTCACGTGAACATTGAGTGACCGGATAATGCCCTGCTGAGGAATTTCCACACAGACATCCAGGTGGTGAATCAGGTTGGCTGGGATTCCTTCGTGTTCATTTCTAGTAAAGCAGAAACAGTAACTTGTATCTGAGAGAGGGGGTGTGTGTTCCACAAAGCAAAAAATACAAATGGCACAACAGCATGCAAACACGTTTTGACAAATGGTGCAAAACAGGGTAACTGATGACAAGAAATGAACTTTTTAAAAACAGCAATACATTACAAAGAAAACATGGGGAAAGCTGACTTAAGTTTGGATTTTAAAAAACTCGTGGAAGACTCAATTTTCAGCTTACTGGTCCAGCATTAGCTGAGCACCCAGCATAAAGACACTCTGCTTTTATTTTTAACTCTGCATGTAGTGAAATGACCACGGTATGAAGCTGCAGGCACAACAGGAAAGCTCAACTGCCCACTCTACGTTCAAGTCTCAGCAGGAAGGAATGTCAAAACTAAGCACACCAGAGGATACCAAAGTTTTCTGGCAATTAACACTATTGTTTGTAATTAAGAGAACGAAGTGATTATGAGCACTCCATTCTGAAGACAAGCTACATATAAAAAAGTTGGAAAAAAACTTTATTCTAGGAGGATAGCCAGGCCTTCCCTCTTGGTTTCGTAGCCCTGCAATTCCAGGAGCTCTCTGATTTGTATGTGCTTTGCTGGAGATTTAAGTAGCTTCTCCTTTTTATCACATTTGAGGCTTGTCTGCTTATAGAAACTGATTGCTGCTTTTCTCTGGAGTGTCCCATGCTCTCCTTGTACTGCAAAATCCTGCTACTTGTACCTCATCTTTAACTTTTAAATCATCTCCCAGCTTTGCAGACTTGATCTGCTCCAGCCCTCCTCACCAAGTTCAGCAGGGCAAACACAGCCTCCTTCTGGCTGAGCTCAGCACAGCCCACACATTCAGGGCCCCATGTCACCAAACTGAACAGATGATACCTCTAGCACTCCCAGAAAAATACAACCCATGCTGTTGCTACCATCACCCGTTATTAAAAGGAGTTTCAGCATATGGATAGGTTATTATGGCTAGGAAGGGTCATCCAGTAGATAACAATACTTCCTGGTCCTTAGCACACAAAGACAAGCTCTGCTCGTTCCATAATCATTTCCCATTCTAAAATCACCTTTACCAGTGTCACTTGGTTTTCATATGACCAAACTCTGACTAGAGAAAGGGATGGACTGCAAGAGGCAGATTTACAAAACTGTGTGTGCTCTTACCCCAGCAATAACAGTGATTTCTCTGGGAAGCAGTATTCTGTAAGATCAAAACTTTTAGCTGTCTGCTCCACACCAATAATAGTGTAGCCTTCTATTTTCTTCTGCTGTAAATAATCAACAAGCTGGGATGGTTTCACCTGTCCATTAAAAGTAGAGAGAAATATAAAAACACTTAAGCATCACCTTTTGTAAACATCTGAAGTTACTCTAAAAAAAATTTAGCTGGACACTTTTTAAGATTAATGGCTTTTATCCCCAAAGACTGTCCATGTACATAGCTTAACATTTTAAAAGCAGTAGCACTAAAGGTTAGGTAATGCCACAAAATACCCCCACGAGAAGAAAGGCCTTTCAGGCTTTTGACAGCTACAAGCCTTACATCTGAATGTGAAAGAATCATTCTTGCATAGGGACAAGGTGCATAATTGTTATTTAACCCAAAATTCCTTCCCAATACCATAGAACAGTACTGAAACTACACTTTAACCTGTGATCGCTCCAAGTGAAGAATTTCTTAGTTCTCTGCATTCTACTCTCTAAACTGCTAATTTGTATTAAAATGCCAATTCCTTCATGCAACAGCAGCTCTACCATCAGTACACTTGTGCACAGAGATTGGGCACCACAACTTGTGTCCATCAGCATTCTGTTTTAGGCAAAACACACTAGAGCTATCTTGTTCTGAAAGTGAACACAATGGGGTTTGCAAGGAACGAAAAATTTGCACTGGATGTTTCAGATGACTTACAGCTGATCTTGGAAAAGTGATTTGTTACAAAATATCACAAATATTTTCTACCAAACACAACACATACAGGTAAATACCCTCATTTTTGTAAGAGGTAATAGGTTCTAAAAGCTTGGCACAAGTAAACTTCAGGAAAACTTAAAGATTATCCCTATGAAAGTTAAACCAAAAGCAGTGGACCAAGCAAGATAAATGAAGTGTTGTTCAACTTTTATAAACATCAAATTCAAAGCCACTGCTAGCAAGATGTAACAATGGCAGCTCACATGATCAGTTTATCACAGCAATAAGAAATTGCAAGTTTTTTCTAAATTATTTTTTGTAAGGATGACCCAAAACACACAAGATTAAGTGTCAGAGATAACAGCAGGAGCTTCCATTAAACAATATGGTATTTTTTTCAAGATAAAAAATGTAAGAAACTGAACTATGCATGTGACAAACTGAAGATGCTGAGTACACTAAAATGTTTCCATTCACCTCAACAAGGGGGAGCCACTGCTCTGCAGAAACACTCAGATGCTGAAACTGCTTATCCTGTATATAATGAAGACTGCCAACAACTAGGGCAGACGCCCCAAATATTTCACTTGTACGACATAAACCTACAAAAACAAGAAATAAAGTGGTTTTTGTGTAGAAAATAAACACCAAGTCAGAACACAAAGTGAAAATAACAGCGTGTGAAAGAGAAATGGCTACTTTAGCTATCTATTTTTAATTAGTTTCAGGTCTTCCAAGCCACACCTTGCTCCATATAAATTGCAGGAAAAAAAATTTCTGCAGCTTGGCAGAAAGATAGAAATTAGAAAAGCACTGTGTCTGACAACATGCTTCAACAATACTAATTACACAAAGTAAGGGGTTAAGTGTCCAAGCCTTAGCAAGGATGGTTAGACACATCCACACACAAGCTTAGGCTTTAAATCCAGTATCTGTTAAATGAAAGGCTCCAGAGGATGACACATAACAGCATTACAATGCAGACAGCATCAGCTTGTGGGCTTTTCATTACTCACTGCAGTTATTTAGACTGCTAACAACATCAAACACAATGGCAATGAAGTATTTGCAGAATTTATTATGTCACAGCTGACACATCGTGAAGGCAATCTTAATCAGGAAATGGGGATCTGCTGTCCAACAGGCATGAGAATCTGGCTGGTTTATAAGATTTGGTTTCATTGTTATAGAAAAAAATGAAAAAGCAAATAATTTCCTCTAACTGTGTACACAGTTGAAAACTGTTGCAAATAGAAAATCAACAAGAAACCAAGCATGTTTTACAACCAAATTCTACTTAATTAATGCAGGCTATGTGCAAGTACTTCTTTTTTTCCTTAAAATGTAACTGTAAAAGACCCCTTTCTCTGAAGCGGCCAGTATTGTCTTTTGCTACCAGTTTTTTTCAGGATAATGATCTATTCTTCTGAGCAGTACTTAAATAATTTTCTAATTATCAACATAAAGTGAAATTAACTTCTACCCACTATCTAAGTGTGCTCCAAGGTGTAAAATGGAAGTCTGAAGATGTGCAATCAACTTTACCTCCTAAATTGGTAGGTTTATCAATAAGTGAAGCCACCACAATCAATCTGCTGTTTGATTTGCCAAGTTTAGCAGCCCGATCCTGAAATGCCATTTCCAAGTCTAAACTAGGAGTACTGTTCTTCCAGGGTATGATCTTCTTCTGAACATCAGTCCACTCTGGCTGGCTGTCTGCTTCAGCAGAATGTGAACCTGTAACAACAAACTGTGTTATTCATATGGGTAGGCAAGGTGGGAGTGAAACTAGTGCTTCAATAAAGAAGCTAATCCAAATGGTAATACTGGAGATACAATTTGTCATCCACCACATTATTTTTATGGTACATCTTCTGCTCACATAGATACAAGTTTACTTCAGTGGAAAACCAGAGATCAGATTGAATACAGATGTACACAGCTAGTCTATACAAATAATTAAAATTAATAGAGACTGGCTGTATTTTACCCATGTCTTGCTGAGACCAGTCACTTGGTTTCAGATCACGAAGTTCCCTTCGGGAATGGTAGCTCTGAAGTGCTGGTGGCAAAGGAATGTCAGTGAATCTGTCAAATTTAGAGAGGGGGATCCATTCATCTTCAGCAAGCTCCGAAAGGCGGGGGAGAGTGTAAAATATCGTCTGCAATGCAACACAGCGTTATCAGTAGAGCAGCAGTAAAGCAAGCAAAAGCAGGGAATTCATCTCTGGTAGTTCAGTGGAACTAGTCTATTATCTAGCCTCCTATGCTTTTAATACTTGTTTTTCTTAGTACTTGATACAGCTTACCAATATGTCTCTCAATACTGATAACTTTACTTATAGTGCTATCCAAAACTTCCATAAATCTAGTCTCATTCTCTAATTAAACTTTTCCTGAGGATCTGCACTGATTATGGTTCTGAAGTTTTAGAGTATCAAAGAATTAACACTATGCTTCTCAGCACAATAATCTAATGAAAATCTCGTAAGTGTAACATTAGGAGTTTTCAAACACTCTTACAAATTTCTAGTAAAGGATGCAGATTGATTTAAAGTCAAAAGGAAAACAGTTGAATGCATTAAAATCTAGTGGTAAAAACAACTCAGCACAACCAACATAGCTAGCTAACCACGATTTATCAGGGAGGAAAAAACACATCCCAAGGGGAAGACTGAGTAAGTCAAAGAGTTCAAAACCCAGACCTTTTGTTTATCCCAATGCACCCTTCAAAACAAAGGTGAAGATGCACCCTGAATACATTTAAATGCTTCACAAATATTAGTTTTGCTTTGTTGGTTTTTTTCCTCCTGTTCAGGACTTTTACTCTCCACTTCACAAAAATACTTCACAGAACATCAGTTAAAAAAGGACTTCTTCTATCAAAGATGGCACTGTTTCTGCCAAAATATATACCCCATTCACATCCATGCTTATCTTGTATTTTGAGCTCAGTTCTTCTGTCTATTTATCTGCACCCTTATTTTTTGCCTTTCTTTCTCAGTGTTTATTCAGGTGTCAGTTATCTGAGCTGTAGCACAAAGGATGGCTGAAAAAGGTGCTCTGGAAGTGATGTATCTGTATCCCATTCACATCAAACAATCCAGTTAAGCCACCTCAAGTGACTTCTGAGAACAGATGCCTTAAAAATCCTAATAAACTACCTCAATTAAGTAGATGCTCTTCAGTTATTAGAACGAACTTTTCCAGTCACAAATCCAAAACCTGATTAACTCCCACAAATAGGCACATTCATCACACATACCTCTTCTTAGGTTTTCAACACAATATCGAGTAGAAAAACTAAGCTGCAATCTTAGTCTAAAACTCATCACAACCTTGGTGAAGCAATTTTTCGGGGTTTTAAATGAATAACAGTTGATAATTTCATCCCACCTTACAAGATACCAAAAGAGATAAAAATAACAGTTGTGAAACCAGACAAATAATGTGGTCTTGGACTTGCCTCTAGACTATAATCCTCAACTGGATGAAATGTTGCAAAGAAGAAGTGATCTTGGATTCGCTGCCAGTTCCTTCTGGCATTCCTGCAAGTGCAGAAAGCAGTGTAAGAGGCCTTAAAAAGGTAATGTGCTGGATTTTTCTAAAATTTCAATCGTCAGATTGGCATAAGGCAACCTAATTTATTTTCTACATATTGTACAGGAAAGAAAATATCTCAACCATTAAGTAAGGGCCCATTTTTAAAAAAACAACAGCATTCAGGAAATTAGTTTTATTTACATTTCAAGAAAGGCCCATGACACACCTTCAAATTCTATTATCAAAAGGTGTGAGTTTGGCAAGAAGTATCCCATGGAAACTGGATACTAGCCTATGGTTCAGCATCAGCTTTTAGCTGTGAAAAAAAAGCTCTCTCTTAAAAAAGCAGCTCTCATTGCTGCTTTTCTCAGTTTCATGTCTCCCCACACCAACTTCTTTTTAAACAGAGATAAAAAAAACCCCATAAAATTTATCAAGTGCCATTTTAGAAAATTTAACTTGCTGCAAATGGCTCAGAAGAACAACGTTAAGCTGTAAAAAATGTTACTAACCCTGTGCCATGCATGTTTTCCACTTGTTGAAGGCTAGATTCAATAACTGGTGTCAGAGCTTCAAATTCCTCCACATGCAGCATTCTGCACATACCCCAAATTTTTTTAAGGGCAATCAATGCATAAAGTCGAACGCTGAAATTATGGTTGAAACACCACTGCAGAACAACTATGAGGGCTTTCTTCAAAGCTGGCTTCTAAAGAAACAAAGACAGAGAAGCTTCTTTTATGTTCAGTTTTAATGTACCATTCAGAAGTTATGAGTGGCCCAAGAAAAAGTTCCTCAAAAGAAAGCCTTTTGGAAAGCAAAGAGCTTTAAACAGGATACTCATTTCCATCTTTCCATCTCATTAAGACAAAACCTACAGCCCCAATTGTTTTTCTGAAAATGTATTTATTTGCTTTAAAAATCATTATTCTGCCTACAAGGAAACCTCTACTTACTTCTGATTAAAAGAGCAGCAAGAAAAACAAACCCAGGTGCACCCACAGGTTTAGTTAAAACCAGTGTAGCTACTCTAGAAAATTTCACAGGCAATCAGGCTCTATGTATCCAGAACACCTGCTAATTTAGCTTATTTTCCTAAGTCTGGTATTTTACAGAGGTGACAGAAGAGTGGAAGAGTTAGTGTTTTGCATAACAAAGGATACCTGAGTAGGAAGTAGATATTAAAGAGATCTTTAAACCATCTTGGCAGTCTATTTTCAATTCAGAACTCTCTATATGCACTGGAAGTGAATAAAGAATGAACATTCTTAGAGAAATGTACCTTCTCTGAGGTGTTCTGAAGAATGATGTCAAAGTGGGCCAACACTGATAAAAACGTGCAGATGCTTGTTTTAAGCTTTTCTTCATCCTAAAGTAAAAAATAATGTAACAAGACATATGCATATATAAAATGTTTTTATACTTCATACATTTTCACACCACATTCTGCACATGCAATAATATTAACACTATTAAAAATCTATGTGCTCCCACAGACAAATTTACTAAAATACAATGTTGATATTATTACGATTTCAT
This sequence comes from Rhipidura dahli, assembly GCA_013399225.1. Lineage (NCBI taxonomy): Eukaryota > Metazoa > Chordata > Aves > Passeriformes > Rhipiduridae > Rhipidura > Rhipidura dahli. The sequence continues at coordinate 93,288 of VXAC01006177.1, read as the reverse complement.
TTCTTCCAACATGTTATTTGCTTTTTACTAACACACCAATCAGAATGAAGTATATAGTATAAATGAGGTAAAATTGAACCCAAGTTCACTGTGTTCCCCCAGGAATGCAGAGGGCCTGCACCATGCCACAGCTTCTTGCCTGGGGCTCCCACTACCCAGAGCTCAATCCACAGCTCGTGCTGCAGCTGCACACTGAGCCACCTGCACTGAATGTATTCCTCAACACCAGGAGAGCCTCTGAAAACACAATCTGCATTCCTTTTCCATAAATCTACGTGTTTCCTGCTTGCTCTGATGGTTTGAATGGCCCCACTGTGATTTAACATTTATTGTCAGCATAGGATCACTTTGATCCAACAGATTATCATCTACTGAAATGACAGCAATTCCAACAGCCTGAGCATAGTCAGCTCTCCTCAGTCAATCCTTTCATGACTTTTGGGCATCATCACTCAAACCCTGCTTCAACTGTGAGAGAAGTCCACGTTAAAAGCTGCAAATTGAGTAAGTATTTATGCAAGCATATTCTCACTGGCACAGAGGATGTGACAAAGATGGGCTGTGGAAACCACAAGTAGCTCAGACCTTCAGACTCAGGAGCTAGGGCATCCATGTGGTCCTGATGGCTCTTATATTGGACTACTCCCACTCACTATGCCAGCTCTACTCTGCCCAGAATAACACATCAAAAAAGAAAATCTCTCAACAGGAGGAATTCACTTTTCTTTGGTCATTTTTATGTCACAAATTTCTAAATGTCTCAGATTATTGCTCAGACTCACTTCCAAGTTAAGATGAGCTACTCAACAGCCCACTGCTTTTAAAGGAAGATTGGAATACACAAAAAGTAAGGTATGGGAAGACAAACGAAATTACTCCTCAAGTGAAGGCCAAAGGTCTTACTTACATAGCAAAAGCAATCCCAGAACTTATCAAGGAATTGGGGATATTTATGTAGACTCAAGATAACAATCCATTCTATGAAGTATTTCACAGATGCCTGATTATTACTGAATCCAGCCTGAAAAACTCTGTCAAGAGTTCCACACAAAAAATTCTGAGAAAACAAAATCAGGCAATCTTTTAGTATATTGTTAGAGTTATTTCCATAAAGAAAAAAAAAAATTGAACAGAACAGTCTCACCTTTATCATAATATTAGATATATATTTTAATGCGCAGATTAAAACATTTTAGAATTATCTAACTTCTTTATTATACTTTACAAATATTTTCTTATGAAGCAGCACTTGATGAAAGTAACACTTGTCAATTTCTTGACTGTTCATAACGTAGCAACATTTTTGCTAAATGAAAAGCTTTTAATCAGATAGTCAATACAAACTTTTAGCTACCTTTAACAGGAACAATCTGGCTTCCTAGAATTCACAAATCTAACAAGCAGATGACAGTGTCCTCTAGAAATGCATCATAAATCCGTGACTTTAGACTGCAAGAATGAAACTACACAAAACTTCTACTACACAGAATTTCCACATCAGCCATGGGTTACATGCCTTTTATACCCTGCTGTAATTTAATATATGCAGCTTGCATGAAACCAAATTAGGTCTAGAAAGCAGGTATGTATTTATTTATTTAAAAATTAATAGTGAAGAGCAATACCTGGTTAAGCTTTGGAAGAAGAACTAGGAGCGTCTGCCATACCCGGTTTTTAACTCTATGCTGTAAAGAGTTTGCATAATAGCGTGTTCTAGATCTGGATACCAGTTCATCCTAAAAGAAAATTAGAAGGTTTATTGCCTATTCTTCCTTTAAATTTGAATACATGTACTAAAAAAGCAGCACCTACTGCACAGCTAGGATCAGCACTGAACATAAACTCAGGAAAATGTTATTTACTTAACTTACTAAGAATTAAATTCCGAAGCTTATAATTAAATAATAAAGTAAGCAAATATCTTCTAAAGCTCACTTTTCTCCGCTTGGTCAATCTCACAACACAAACATTAATCATTCTTCTGCAGTACTTAATTGACAGGAATGAGGGACCCACCCATTCCTTGTTCTTCAGACAAAAGCAGACTTCAACAGTACCACAATGTATGGATGATGTTCTAATAGCTGCCACAGTAATTTACCACTGACTTCAGACTCCTGACAATGCATAAGCAGCTATGATATAAATGAAATCCAGACCCCAACCTTCTCCATTTATTCTGTCTATAAAGGTATTCTAAGGAGACAACAGCTCTCTCAATTTAAGAAGTAGTGTGCAATTGTTAAAGTCAAATGCAGCAATTCAGAATGCAGCCCAATGGACGATTCTCAATGGAACAATGGTTACAATTTGGATAATGTTCCAGGAAGTCAAAATATCCACTAAAAACAGAGAAATAAACCCAAAAGGCAATTTTTACTATTTTAGTCTGGCCAAATTAACTTGTTTCCTAATGAATAAAAGTGTATTACTTGGGAGATCTAGAGAGGCTAAACCAACAACCATAGGTGGATCCTGTCAACTGCAAATATTTCACATTTTTCTAATTGTACTAACACTACATTTATATACCAAGAGAAAAGAATTTTACTTTATCGAGTAGTTTGATGAAAATGTCTTCCATAAACATCTTATGCAAGGTGTTTGATCCGTCCAACCAGCACAGGAATTTAACAGCACAAACGCGAACGTAGTGATCATCTCTATTTGTACTGCAAAATAGTAATAAAAATCTAACTCTATTTGTTTAGATATAAAGATAATTCCTAAATTATAAAAAACAAACACCATCTTGAACATACAGCCATCAAGTTGTCTGCAGTGAGACAACATGCAAAACCCAGAACCAGAATTTTAAAATCTGTTCGTAATTGGTGATCAAAAAAACTCGTGAGTTCACAACCTGACCCTGAGTCTATCTAGAGTTCTTTAGCAACACCTAGGCATTTAAAAAAAATTTCTATAGATAAAGCTGTATCAAAAAGTTTTTGAAATGTTGTGCCTGTAAACTGTAATTTTTAGCAACTAGTTTATGCTTCCAGTTTGGTCAAATATTCTAGTTCAAAACAACACTTTATTCCTATTAGCTAATTACAGACATCTAGGATAATTTATGGCAAGAGTAAAATTAATGACATTACAGGTTGTGACAGCTGCAGACTGTCACAAGAAGATACACAATTAGCAAAAAGCTCTTGGGAGAAAACAGGAGTAGTGAACTTTTGCAGTGAAATTGCTTAAAGCTCAGGTTTTATCAGCTACTAACTCTTCTGAAAACAAGGTGACAGAACTTTTTCTCTGACCTTCTTCCACTGAGTAAAGATGGGAGTGAAACTACAAAAAATTCAACAATCCAGTAGCTAACATCCCCATTTCAAAAGCTGGAGGCAGAGCCTATTGGCAGTACACAGACAAAAAGGGCCTGCAACCAGTGTTAAAAAGCCAAGCTCAAAATCTGGCTGCATTAAAATCTGAGTTTCCCAACTGTCCTGCTTACAATGATAAAATACATATTATCTCAGCATCCTAAAAAGTATCACTTTTATGAGGTGAGACAATGAGGAAGTAGTTATTTCAGCCACAATCAGATTAGCAAGTGGGATATATTTTCCTGAAAATACTTAGCATTTTTCTACATTTTGTATTTGAATTATGAATATAGTGTGATGTGCAACCCTTTTACCTGTATTTTAAAAGATTATGAATACACCCTTTGTGGGTCCCTTCCTACTTGTGATATTCTATGACTGTATGATAAGCAGTTGAGTTCAAAACCAGCATCTTTCCTATCAGAGCATCAATCAAGCCAAAGAGACAATTCACACCCAATAATAATTCACACCCAATACCATAAGATGAATCCTCACAAGCATTACCTTTCTGTAACAACATTTGCCGCACATTTTTCTCCAAGATTTTCTATGAAGGCATGCACATCCTGAATGAGTCTTCAGAGATGAAAGAAGACAAAGAAAAATAAGCAGAATAACATACAAAACCTGTTTTCAATAGTTATCTCAAAGTTTAAAAGGAAAAAAAAGGACATAAAATTGTAAAACATAAATCACAAAGATTTTTTTTTTAATATACCTTTGATCTCTCCTAAATACAGTTCCAAAGACACAAGCCTCAGTGATAAGTTCACTATAATTTCCAGCATTTAAGAAAGCATTTGTCAAGGCACTTCTCTCATCAACAGTGGGAAATATCCAAGACTGACAACAATGACTAAGGACTACATTGAAGACTCCAGTCTTTGTAGTGGACAGATCTATGAGCTTGAAAATTATCTGAAAATAAGAAATAAAATATTCAAAATCTAGTTTTCAGAAGTGCCAGAGCTATTAGAATAAAGAAAAAAAAAGTGGTATCTATTTTAATAGGTCTCACAATCTTTTGCATCCTATCTCTGCTCATGTTACTGCAGTCTTCACTCTATTTATAATTCCCTGGTTTTAAGAGCAGGTGAATGGGCAACAACTGGCCCAGTATATGCTTATGTTAACAAAAACCAGAACTGATCTTTGCTTAAAAAGGTATTACCACCAGCTGCTTTAAACAAATCTCCCAACAAATGGAACAAATGAACCAGGGTTTACTTCATGAGCCCAAACCTAGTGTTTTAATCCACCCTTACCAATTTAGAAAATAAAAAAATTAAACATTAAGCAAAATTTCTTATGTAAGTAGCAATATCACTAGTTGTCTTCTCTAAGGAGGATTACATTCATGTCAAAGTTTGTATTTAAGCTAAAGTGCAAAAGCATCTTTGTACCATTTATTTTTTGGTTTTGAGGAGGGCATATTTAAGGTGTTTGAAACTGCTATCTAAAGCTTCTCCAAAAAGAACTAAAAATGAAACAAAACAAGAAAAATGGCTCCAAAATTTTTCTCTCCCTTCCTCAGGGTAAGTGCAAAAGTAAATTTCACTTCCAAAGCAAATTTTTTTCTAAGATTTTGCAAGCATTTGGGAGAGGGCAGGGAGATTCAGAATGAAGAGGTAAGGCTTTCTAAGAATTCCTTTTAAGACATCAGTTAGAGCTGTCCCTGAAAATGGTTTTTCAGAAGGTGTAACAGCTCTTAAAAGACAAAGCTGCTTCGCTTCCCTGCATTGAAATGATACTTTTGATAATGTGACAATTCTTTGACAGTAATGCTGGTTTTACAGAGAAAGATGTTCTGAATTGCTAAGCATTAAAGCACCAAGAAGCTCATGAAGAACTTAAAACTGAAATACTGCAATGCAGTCTGAAGAAATGCTTGCTGGAAAGAAAGCTCTGCACTAGAAGCATGTGGGGTTTTTGCCAAGAATTCAAACCTATTTTCTAGTGCAAAGACAGGCATTGTAACTTTCCTAATAATTCCAAAACTGAACTATTGTTTCACCTGTAGGGAAGCATCACAGCATTTACTACACATTTCTCCATCCTGAAGTTTTTTCCAACTATTTCACTAATATAGTAAAAGTTCAGCACACACAAAAGAAATTTAGGATATTTAAGTTCTAGCATAATTAACATATGAATAAACACAACATAAAAAGAAGAGTGCAGCAGCAGAAATTAAGCTAAAGAACACAGTGCTCTGGGCACCTTCTCTGGAAGCCCTTCTCGGTATCACCACAGTGATACTCCCTTTTTTGACTCAAAAATACCCCTTTATTCCACCCCTTCCAACTACTAAAAAGACACAGTGCACTGTGGTAGCCAAAATGAAAATTATGCTTCTGTGACAAATCAACATCAGGCAGTTCCCTTTTTTCTTCTCGTTAGCTACAACTACGCAGCAGGTCAGTGGCAACAGGGACTGCCGAGGACTGGGGTAAGAATATACATAAGTAGGCACTTGCTTGGGAACTTTATCTTCATTTTCTTATGAAGGGGCAGGAGGTGGCTCGACCAGATGCCCTTTGTTGAGTATAGGAGACCTTCCTGAGCTCCTTGATGCCTGCTGCCATGGTACGTCCCACTGCAGACAATGGGACAGCTGTCACACGGACTCAACATGCTCAACACTGGCAAAACACACCTTACACAATGCTTGAAATAATAATGCTGATGACACAAGGCAGTAATTCTAAGAATTTAAACAAGTCCTAAGATCAAGAAGAATAAAATACTAACTACAGCTCATTAGTTACTAAAACACTGAGCATACAATTAGCTGTTACAGGTATTTATTAAAAAAAATAGCTAACCGACTTCTGCAGCAAAAGAGGTAATTTACCATCTTTACATACATATCTTATCTCGGCTTGGATCTTCAGGGAGACTACAAATGCAAAGTGTTTAAAATAGAGAATGGTAACATTCATTTGAAAGAAATTAAAACAAAAAACCAAAGGGAAAATAGATGGGACTACATTTTAAGGTAATTAAGGCTAATATGGATATATCACAGCAGTTTTAAATAGCTGGGAAGTGTCTATTTTCCTGTATTTTATTACAAATAATTTTAGTGTGTCTGGGCTGAAAATAAATTTGAGACATTTGCTGTTATGCTATTATTACAGTTATAAGTGTGACACCAGGACAGAGCTACTTATGGTGACTTCAAAGCAAAACTGCAACTCCTCCTAAGTGTGATCTGTGTGCTACCTGCAAAGCCAGCACAAGAGGCAGGCAGTAAGTCTGAACAGACATATATACTGGTATATAATCAATAATGTATTGTTGCCCTAGTTAAAGTCTTGCAGGCATTGTGGACTGTTCTGTACAAATATTTAATTGATGCTTAGAGGGAAAAAAAAAAGAAAAAACCCAAGGAAGATTATTTAGAAAAGAAGTAGTTAACAACTTTCCAATGTATAAAGCCAATATGAACCAACATCCCAGTACTGAATACAGTTTCCTGGACTTAAAATCAAAAAAAGAATACTATGACACATGCAAGAACTCTTGGAGTTCTGACAGCTGCATAAATCTCAAAAAAGAAGAATGAAGACTGTATTTTTCTTTTCCTTAACTCTGGAAGCAGCTCTACCATGCAGCATTAAACTGAACTCTAAGGTGGCTGTGTTTTTTGTTTTCTACATCTGGACCATCAAAGAAAAAGAAACCTTTAAAGAAGCAGTAAAAATGGATTTTCAATAGCATCTACAAAATTTTGAATTGTTCTAACTTTTCATCTAAGACAGCATTTTCATCAAGAGTAAAGTATTTTAAAAAAGGCATCACTTCCCCAGACTATTATTAGTTTGTGAAAGTTCAGGTGTCAAATCCTAAATAAAATATTCAAGAGGAAGGGCATTATGTAAAAATCAAATATAAGACAAAAACCCCTAGTTTTACTGCAGGCAGAAGATACTGAACAATCTAAAAATCAAAGAAACGGTACTTTTCACTTTCTGTGCTACAAGAAAAAACAATATATTTGTTTATCTTCAATCTAATTCTCAGGTCTTTTATCTTAACACTCTCAAACCTGGGCTTTTTCAGAAATAAAAAATTCAGAATAATAGCTGAAAGGAAAATAAAAAATAAAATACATTTTTACATCCAGACAGAATTTATGTTCCTTTTTCAAAAAAAAAAAAAAAACAAAGAAAAATTCTTGAAACTGACCTCCTTTATTTTGGCATATGCTTGACCCTTTGCACTTGCAGCAACAGCCAGAACCTCAGTATCAAAGATGAACTGAACAAAAGCTTTTAGGTTGGCCCAAAATATTAGCTGTGTGTTGCTCAAAGAGGATATAATTTTCCAAGCCAAATCAAATGCTTCTATGCAGAGAGACTCTGATGAGCCCAGAAGCTGTAAATAAAGAGATGAACAAAGTGTTATATTTGACAAAAAACACCCAGAAAACCTATTAATACTGTGCAGGTTTATCTTTTACCTTGGGAGCAAGGACTTTCATGCAGTCGAACACAGGTAAAACTTGGTCTGAAGGAAGAATAGACAGGGCTTCCAATGCAGACTGTAGAGATTTTTTTGACCTTTCAACTGTGGATAATGACATTTCTGAAGTTTTTTCACACCCCTGAGCCAGTGCTGGAAGTGAATTTAAAACAAAACGAAGGCAAATCCACTGGTCACGAACGTAGCGAGCAACAATTTTCCCCCATCCTTGAGATGTCGTTTCTTCACATAAGCTGTGAAAAAATTACTTTTCTTAAATAAATATTGTGTTAATTTTATCCTGAGCATTCCTACTCCACCAGGAAGTGCTTAAATGTACAAACTCACTGTACCACCTCAAGGTGCTAGGACTTACACAGTTCAAGGCAAGACTGGACAAGTACATGGAAAAGAAATCTGAAAATGAAGTGGTTTTTAAAAGAGAAAAATCAGTTCTGGGCTCAGTCTGTCTCATGAGTCAAACACCTGTGAGAGTATTCAGTGGAAACATCACTATATGCTGGTCATGATTTTTTGTTACCCAAGTATTTGGGTTTTGGCTGTCTGGCTTGCTCTGCGTTTCCTTTCCCAACAATAAGTATTTTCCATTTAAACTTGCTTGTGTACATGCCATGACTTTCTGCAGTGCATAAATATTTAATCTGGCCTAAGGGTAAGCAGTGTTCAAAGCCAGCTCTGGCTTCATAGCACTAGGGGACTGAACAAAAGAACCTTTGGTCTGATCAATTATGGCTGCATTAATGTTCCAAAACCTGGATGTGAGGACAAAAGAGCAACTGAGTGAATAGTTTGTATACAGAATTCTTCATTTTTATGTTGGCAAAAAGCTGTCAAAAAACAGGAAAAGCCAACATCTTAACCACTGATTCACATTAATCAAGTTTTTTCTAAAAAATTACTGAGGCTTTAGCAGACGTACCTATTTTTTTCTTCAACATAAGATGGCTTTTTTAACACTTCATTGAATTGAGAAAAGGAAATGAATTTCTTGAGAGCATCCACAGAAGGCAGAGGTTCCAGGTGTGCCTCCAGCTTCCCGCCCATTATCTCACATACAGCTGCAAGTGAAGCCATGCTGGCTATTTTTCTGATCTGTTCCTTCATCTTTGGCTCCTGAGTAAAACCAAATCACACATGAACAAACACACACCAGCTTCTTCTAATATGATACAAATAACATACTAATACTTTAAATAATCCTCCTGTTTATATCACCACAGACATCACAAGGCAGCAACTCTGCATTCTTCTGCTTCTCCATTTTCTTCCCCTGTGCCTAACACAGCCTGGCTCGGCTGGGCCAGCACAATCACAGGTTACAGACACTGACAGAAGCATAAATCTTCCAAACTACAGTCACTTGTGCATTAAGTGCAGGCAGCCTGGCTGTGACAGAGCACTCCTACCTTGCCAGGTAACAGCTCCTACATACTGCAGGACAGCACTTGGAAAAAAAGATGTAGGTCCAGTTAATCAGAAACCCGAAAGCTGAAATTTGGAATTCGACACACCAGCTGCTCTAAACACCCAAAAGACCACAGCCATGTCATGGTTATTTTGTGCAATAAACATATATATTCAGAGAGGCATTAAATTAAAAGTCTCATTTAAAAAAAAAAAAAGCCAGTAGGCTTGTAATACCCATACAGTAAGAAAACTTTGATGTTATTTAAATATCTCCAAGTTACATTTGGCTGTCTAGAGCAGAGAAAAAACTTTTCTCATCCATAACTACTCAGGATTTTCTTCTTTCTTTTGAAACTGAGGAGGTACTATATGCGCAGCTGAAGAAATCATCATGAAAATATAATTTCCCTGAATTCAAAATAAGTTGGTAAAGGCCTCCAGTGAAGACTAAATTTGAACCAGAAAACATTTACTTTGAAACTACTGGGAAAAGTATATAATTCACAAAAATGAAGGAAAAACATAACATTCAGTGTTGTTCTTTGTTTCCTTAATATGCAAACCTAGCTAATCAAATACTTACAATCTTTTAATCTGTTATTAACTGTTCTTGCACAAAACAATAATACTAAATAACAAGACTGAAGTTTACACTGCCCAACAAAGCTTAATTTAAATCTCCTTTTTTTTAATGGAAGTAAATAATGTTTCTTTACCTTTTAAAAATTGTATCTATTTCAGATACAGTAGCCTAACAAATAGAACTATGGGACAATCAACATAACTATAGGAAAAAGCCAAAGCAATGCTGGATTATGGAATTTCTTTTTCTCTGTATGTTCCAGCTTTGAAGTCAACAAACACAAAAGTCATTTCATTTAATAGTAACTTGGTCAGTAAGATTAGTTCATATATGAGGAAAAAATCTTTAAGTACACAGATCATCTTTACAATAAGAATTTTACTTTAGCTATACAGACTTCTAAATAATGCAATATAAAAGACCAAAAGTAAGTACTAAATCTTAGCTACAAATATTTTACATTCATATTACACTGGGAATATATATGCACATACACATCCACACAAACTATTGTGGATGTGTAAAACACATAACACACATAACATTATTATGCATTATATATATATCATAACAAAAATAAATAGCAGTACATTAACTTATGTTTATAGTATGTCTATATAATTATTAATGCCGAATCTAAATATTATATGAGCATATATTTTAATTACTACCTATTGATTTGTTTTATGTCAATATTTATTGTTGCAAATAATTTTAAAACACCTTTTCAGAATTTCTCTCCTGAAGATTACGAATAGATGCATTTATCAGGGATGAGAAGAAATTCTTGATAGATGGCATTTTCTTCCAGTTGACTTTCAAGCACAAATTCACTATCTCTGGAATTAAAGTCAAGTACAGATCACAACGATCCAGGTCTCCAACCTAAAAGTGAGAAAACAACAGCAATCTGAATCAGTGAGAGGAGGAAAATAAACTGAAAATCAGGAAGAAAACTACTGGTAACAATGATAGCAGAAGGAAAACCACAACTGTCATTGCAACTGAACAACTTTTAATTTTGGGTTTTGTTTGTCTGGGGGAGGTTATTGATTTTTCAGTCTTAAAAACTGACTTTCAGATGTCATTCTCCTGATTCAACTCTCACTTTTGCTTTGCTTTGAAAGTCCCAGGTTTCTTTGGATATAAACACTGGCCACAGCAATGAGCAAAGTGAGAGACAGTCAGAGAAGATGATAACCAGGCTGACTACCAAAAGTCTCCAAACACCTAACACCTTATGCCCACAGCTGTACCAGTAGATATTGTGCAGGACATGACACTCAGGATTTCTTACAACATGATTTCTTTAGATTAAAGAAGAAACAAGAAATGCAGACTACAGACATTAAACACTTCTTGGCAAGACACCTTTTTTTTTCCCCCTCTTCTTATTGTGCCCATTCAAAAAATGGTAACAGAAGGGTTTCTATGCAAACTGACTTTTGAGGTGTTTATAAAGATTTGGTAAGAACTTCAGGTAGGCTGTTGAATCAAATTAACAAGCAAAACCACACCAAAGTGTGTCTCATAATCATTACTTACAGTGCTTAACTCATTGGTAGTAAGCCGTCGGAGAACAAATTCAAGAATACTCTCCACAGGTGTCACAAGAGATTTCCAGACAAAAACCAGTACCTCATCTGTGTGGAAGAAAAAAAAAAAAGAAGTATAAATACAGAAACACAATTCCCTTAAGAATTTTATTATATCATGCAGGTTTATTTATGTTACAAACTTATACAGTAATACTATTCAAATACCTAAAATTAACTTAAAATAGCTCTGTACTCTTTCATAGTGCAAGCCATAAGACTGAAAGAATAAAGCCAGATCACATTATTTCCTGAGATTCACAACATGTTAGTGAACCAGAACCCACACAAGACCAGAAAACCACAGTCCAATTTTCCAACTTTTTATGCACACTTTTGTCCTACTCCCAACCACCTGCACAAACAGCTTATAAATGAACTTAGTCTTTAATAAAAACCAAAAGCTTTCATATCCAGCAATTAATTTTATGTGAGAAAAATACAGTTTTCCATGCCTAATATTTATAGATGTGAAAACTGGTTTTTGGGGCTTGCTGGCTGTTGGTCTGGCTTTTTGATGCTTAGGAATAATTCATCTTTGGAAATAGTGTAATCTTACAAGATTTCAGCCAAGTAGCTTCCAGGCCTTCCACTGTAAATGAAATACAAGATCATGCCACAAAATGTAGTATTTTTCTATAAGAAAAGGCTATGCTACCAGGTATACCCCATGTACACAGCATTTCACAAAGACACAAGTTTATACACAAGGGAGGTAGGTAGGTCACTCTGGTAAAACATATTTAACCACAAACCCACTTCAGTCTGTGTTTCAAGGGTAAGGGCTAGCTGAGAGCTAAGGAAGTAACATCTCAGTATGAAAAAGAAGTTAAAACACTCTGCATGGCCACCTTGTTCTAAAAATACCACTCATTAGTCTCAGTATTTAGAATTACCCAGAGGCCAGAGCTGCTGTTTTTTTAATGGAATTGACCCTGAGGAACACTTCATGTAGCAAAAATATTATGAAATGGAAGACTTTCAAAAAGTAAAAATATAAAGAGAAATATTTCCAGAAGTTCCAATTCCATATTGCACTTACTTTTGATGTTCCCTACTGGAGTGGCTCGTTGGACTAAATTTCTAAGGCTTAAATTGTTTAGAACCAACAGTTTAATTGTGTCAGATTATCACCATGTTTCATCCCAAGTCTCAAATCACTAAAACATCTTCTGCAATATATACTCATAAAATTTTCAGATAAGCACGTTGGACATAAAACCCAATTTCCTTACCAGTGGCTCTGTAACACTAGCAAAAAATAGTAATTACCAAAATCTTAACAGTTTAAAACACCAGTTTAGACAGCAAGAACTGTAGAAGAATGCTGATGATTTCAGCATGCATTCCAGGCATGTCTATCCCCATTACAATATTCTTAAACAAAACACTTCCCACTTCTTATTTTTGTTTTACAAGGTTAAATTCCTTTATTATTCCCTACCATTTTATTGTTTCCCATTTGAAAAACAGGACTTTTCACCTCCCATTTAATCAACACAGAAACACAACTTCTGTATTTCACAGCATTACTCTTCCCAACCCTCACCACAGTCAAATCACAGCTGCAGACAAAGATGATTTATTACTTGGCTCTCCTGTGCAGAAGGAAGAAGCACAAAAACACTGTAAAAAATAATTTAAGAAAAGTAATCCCTGTTTAACTTAGAACAACAATGCAATTCAGAAGCCCCTCAAAAGACTGATGATGGGCTGTACTGGAGCACCTACAGGGACCTTCAAAAGGATGGGGACACTGCAATGCTCAGCCTTGCCATACCTTTGGAACTCTGTGAGCAGAACTCAACGTCCCATGTCAGGTGTCAAAATTCCCAAAGCAGGAGGTACATTAGCAAGCACGTGAAGAAATAAGGCACACAAGGAAATTATTTACTCCTGATATCAAAAAACTAACATGCCCTTGCATGTGTTTTGTAGGGTTCTGCTTCAGGCCTGCTCTACCCTTGTGCCAGAGGCTGAATGCCCAGCGGTAGCTTAGTGGACACTTCTTCCAGTTTAGTTTATTTCAAGGAACCCATTTCAACAGCCACAGACCATGCCCCAATATGAACTTTAATAGCCTGCATAATTTGTGCTCAGAATTTTAGAAAAACAGCTAAAATTTAAGGGCACAGGGATTTTGAATTTATACAGCGCTTGTTAAAATGAGGGTGGGCATTTATTTTGGGGCTGCATTTAGATATTTATACGAAACTAGAAGTATAATATGAAACTGTTTTTGTTACAAGTAAGAGGCCAGATATGGAGCCTCACCACTCCAAAACTACTCTTCTATCCCATTTTATAAACACCCTGAAAAAAATCCCAAAATAATCTGGGGGAGCAGAAACCAAACACCAGGACCCCTCCTGTTCCCACTCAGCATCCCAATTCATGAAAATAATACTGCAATTTTTCATTTGCTCTCAGGAAAAAACTTAGGTCTGTCCTGGTTACAAACTGACCAAGTTCTCTCAAAAGGAGTAGTAAAGACTCTGTAATTTCTGCTCAGAATCTCCTGAAAGGTCTACAAGTTAAAGTGCTCCATCTGTGGTGGGGGGGCAACACTCCCAGACAGATCACCAGGCTTGTACTTCAGCGAGCACCTCTTATAGCCTACCAGTCAACTCAGGAAACACAATGTCCAGCAGGATCAATTTATGCACTCAGGGAAGACTCTGGCTGAACCTGTGGCAACTAAGCAGGCTAGGCTGGGATTCTGTAGTTACTTCTTTCTGAAGTGACTAAATGATTCATGGAATCCATTCGTTTGCAAGGAAAACACGGTCACACTCTTCAAATTTTAAGTGATAATCTAATCCTTACAGACAACAACTGCCTTCTCAGAAGGCTTCCCCATTCTCAATTCCCAGTCCTTGGGACATGTGCAAGACTGGACCCACAGCTCAAGTTCTGTAACACACACGCCAGATCGCCAACCTTCACATTTCCCACCTGCAGGCTGGTACCAGTTTGACAATAAAGCTGTACAACAGTTAAGCAGCTTAGCTGTAGTTAAGACTATAATGAACAGAAGACACAGTAGACTGAAGATGTCACTAACCATCTTGCCAATTGGAACATTTTAACCAACGGGTCTGCAATAACTTCAAGAGAAGCTGAAGGCTTTTATCTGTTTTCAGTGTTGGTATGTAAGCATTACTGCCAAGTTTCATCAAGACATCCAGAAGAGGGTTCAAGAAAGCCTCTAGTTCAATCCACTCTATGTTGCTTTTTCCACTACACAAAAACAAAAATTAAAAAGAAAGTCTTCTTCTGAGTATCTGCCTTAAGTGCTGAAGTTACTCATGGAAATAAACAGGACACGTTTCCAAGACACTTAAGTATCTTTAGAATGTTACCCAGTGTGTCTGCAGCAACAGCTGGACAAGGCCTAAGGAATGATCAGGCTGATCGAAAGTCTACAGAGAAAAGAGGACAGCTTCCCAACTTCATCAGGCTTCTACTGGATCCTTCAGGAGTGAGGGGATTGAAAAAGAGAGAAATGTAAAAAATAAGGTATTTCATACTTACCTGTATTTATTCTTCATCTGCTCCACGTCAGCAGCCAACAGAATCATCGTGGAGACAAGCTTAGCTTCAAACCAGTCAGGCATAAAGCATTTTTCTCCTGATTAAAGATATTTCAAGGTTTCCACAGTAACTAAAAAATACCTTTGTATTAATTTCTAAAACTTCTGGTTTTGTAACTTATTTTAATAAATTAATAGCACAAAAACAATTGATGCTAACAAGAGTATTACTAAATTTTTGCATTCTTTATCTAGATATAAATTAAACTCAAACACAACTGGCCTTTATGCTCAAATAAACTCCAGGCAATGTTCTATGCAGTATCATATCCCAACAGACTCCTCCATTGCTTTTAAAGATACATTAGCATATTCAAATGAATTTAATGAAGAACATAATTTCACTACGCTTTATCAGAAATATCAGCTGTGATTTTGACAACAGAAGTTACATAAAAAACTAAAACTGTTCTATAAGAAGGAAATTTTTAAAAAACAAAGTGAAATTTTCTCTTCTTATCAGTCTTTGATGCAGAATTACATCATCAGAGTTATAAAACTGTTTCTTAAATAGCAGTACATAAGTTGGTTTTAAGGGTTTTTTTAACTGGTATGGTTCCGGCTTTGGAAATCCAGAAAGAAAAACACACTTTGGAGGTCAAATTCAAGCAGCTGGACATGGTTCTTTCTTTTTTTTTTTTTCCTCTAAAGAACTGCTTATTAGTTAAGTTTCATATAAAACCAGAATTAAAAACATCACATTTTTTAAGTGAAATGCAGATGGCTGCCATGGAATTGTGGATAATACAGACCAAGGACTAAACACACATTTCAGGAAGGACAGAAGATCTGCCAAAATTTTTAGGAAATTTACCTTGGAGTATCAACAAAGAGAATTTGCTTGCAACTTCTCTAAGAATAAGACAATCAAGTGAAGTTTCCTGGTCTGCAGGAAGTTTCTGAAGCTATTTATTGTTAGCAAATGCCAACCTAGCTTTTTTATCCCCCATATGTATAATGCTTTAAAAGTGCTCAGTTTTGACTTCTGACAACATAAAACTGTAAAATGCACTATGATTGTGAATGCCACACGAGAATTAAAGTATTTTTAAAAAATCAATTTCCCATTCCTTTCAAAGTATCTGAAAGAGGACACAAACCTGAGGTTGTAATCATTTTAAATGTACCAGTGAACAAAAAGGCCCTTTGGAATTTATCTGCACATTTATGCAGCCCACAGAGCACCCTCCCTGGTTGTAACACGTGGCAGCTCACCTGCTGCAAGCTGCCCAAGATCAGAAGAATGTAACAAGGCAAGAAGGCGTGCAAGGAGCTGCTGACAAGCTGCCTCACTCTATGGCCTCTCTCTCTATAAAAATACCTGGTCATTGTACAAAGCTCTGCTGAGAAAGAACCTGCTTGTGTTCACATTCCCTTGCACTTTCCTCCGGCCCCACATTCCAGCATTTTCAGACACCATCAAAAGAGTGGCAACATAAATCTAATGGACAAGCATCAGGGCAGCATTAAAACTGAATATTCAGGATTTAATGTTCAATGACTAATGCAAGGACTAATTTAGGGAGGAAAGCTGGAATTAAAAAATAAGGTTCAGACTTAAGAATTGTGAATACACAGGTTGGGCAGAACTTGAACAGGTACAATATAAAAACACAAACAACTTTTCTAAAATCCAAAGGATTGTTGTAATTTCTTTTTAAATTATCTTTAAACCAGTATTTTTTATTAATACACATTTAACTTACTTTCAGATGCAGGTGTCTTAAGGTATTCTCCCACAAGACTGCGTACATATTGACATAATGATGACGTCTCTTGACGTTCAAAATCAGAGGTTACAGACTTCCTGAAGCACCTCTCATTCACTTGCAACCAACTGCAAAGCTGAATTAAGAACAGTATGTTACTCCCTGACCACATCTGGCAGCAGTGCACTGACATCACTGACTTACCAGTGATGCCATGATGATTTTTGCCTTTTCTTTTTATACCCCTGTTAGATACCTTTTTACAACTTCTGTATTCTTAAGTGTTTTTTAGCCTACATTCTTGGACTTGTTTGTCAAGCTAGGAGACTGAACATTTTAGAAGCTTCATAGTTGGGGATCAGTGTGCCCAGACCCCAAGGTCCTCTCCAGAACACATTTTGTAGCTGAGACAGAACCATCCAGGGGAAGGTTCTTGGGGAGGGGGGCTCACTTGAGCCCCTCACTGGGGAATCTTTGATAGATGTGCTGATCAGTAACACCTATGGTGTGATACCCAATCTATTGGGGGTGTGCACTGCGGGGTGCACTGGGGTGCATTCCACATGGACGTGGTGCACACAAGGATCCCTAAAATAAACACCAAGGTAAAATCCCTTTTTCCCTTCTAACCGTGTTTGATTCTTGATTTTAAGACCAGGAAAAGGCATCACCAGCAGCACACCAGAGCACTGTTAAACTCTTACAGCAGGAAATCCACACTCTGCAAGAGGTGTTCACCACAGCTACCCTGAGCCTCAGCAGACTGCTCCCTTCTAACTACACACAGAAAAATGTCTTTCCAGAGGGTAACTCAGAGCACCCCCAAAAAAATCAGTCGTACCAATATAAGAAAAATGACTTTTAAAATTAAGCAAAACTGGTAAAAATTCCCTTATCTCAAAAGGGCTTCTTCCAATCAAGTGTTGTCTAGTGACACCTTCATTTTGGTTTTTTAACTTCTATGTCACAAATAAACGGAGCAGGATGAAATGTACAGTACACATAACAAGAAGACACGATAAAAAAATCACTTTTTCATTATATGGCTCTACAAGTAACCAAAAGTTATGGCTACATGATCAGTTGGCTCCAGTACATACTATATTAAAAGTGATTTCATTTCTGAATTTTTATTCGTAGCATTTTACATCTGGCAAGGACATAAAATACATATCCTGTGAAAATTTATGATTTAAAATCTCACTTTATATGGTATGCACATTCTTCCCTTTGAGATTATTCTGCTATTTCTACCAGTGATGGGTTTGATGAACATAAAACCAGCCTCAGTTCTCACCTCTGTCCACAACAAAGTATCTCTCCTTAGGGACTCCTCTGGTCTAAGGGACAGAAGAAAACTTGAAACTTCCGGAAAGGACACTTTCTCCTGAAGAAATTAATCAAGATACAATAGCTGCTAACATAATACACAACAAATAATATCTATGTGACAACTCAAAAAGTTTGCCTTTATCTTGTCAAGTTTCAGAAAAAAAATTACTTTTTCCTTTTCGTGATGCAGACTCATTTCTGCTTCTTTGGGACCAACTTATCTGTACCAAGGAACAAAACTTAATTTCCCGAGTATTAAAGCCTATCTGAAAATAAATGATTGACTGTACGAATAGTGCTATTCTCTGATGACACCTTTTAAACTAATGTAGATAAATGATTAAGAGTCACTCATAAGTACTATTTCTGCATTTCTACAAAGAAATTTAGACAGGTTTACAGCCATAACAGACAACTACTTATTTAGAAAGCAAGCTATAAAACAAACAAAACATGAATACTTTGATTACTGGTAACTACAGTCCCGCTATTTCAACACTAATGGCAGTTTATCAGTCTGGTATCATGAATACTTTTATTAATAGGTACTACAGGAAATTCTATTTCATTTCTGTCTGTTGAAACCTGAGTTTATACAGTAGATATGGAAAAATATCCTGTTATGATAACTAGCACACAAAAACCCCACAATAAAACAACAACTAATAAAAGCTAATGAATAATAAAAAAAAAACCCTTCTTATGAAAACCAAAGGTAACAGAAGCATACCATACTTACATAGCACAATTAAAATTAGTTAATAAAGAAAACTTGTAAATCCAGCAAAATCAGTATAAATACTGTATGTAGCAATTTTTGGAATACTGCTGACCCTGTAAAAGTGTTACTGTATTTCTATTATATCAGGGAAGAAGAAAAAAATAAAACAAAACACAAAACCCCAAACTGACCACATCTGTCAAATGCATAGTTGTTTGAAGAAGATAGCACTGAGCAGCTCCACGCAACAAAATCTGATGTGTAATCATAGTGCACTGGAGGACATCTCTGCAAAGAGGAGAAATACACACTACATAAAACACACACCTAGAAAATATCAACATTTTCACATATTTTCTAATTATTAACCATTTAAAATACCTTAGATTGCATGTAACAGACATATTCTATTAAGTATGACACAAACACTGCCTGATCAGACCACAAAAAATCCAGAACCAAGACTACTGTTACATGTACTTTCAAAAACAGGTAATAAAACTTGAATGAGCATAAACCTGACAAAATAAAAAGGTGGAGGAGAAAGAACAAAACCAAAACTAAGGGAACAACCCCCACGATCACTTCAGTTCAAACTGACAATTTAATACCAGCATTTCTATCTGTAACAAATATGCAAATGTTTGCCATCAAACTCTCACTCAAGCACAAAACTGAAGGAAACTTTCAGGAGGAAAGAGGATAAAAGAAGGATCTTTTATCAGCAAAGAGATGTCCAACTTTTTTTTTTCTTCTTGTAAACTGCTTCTATCCAATATTCCTTCAACCACCAGTAAGTTTTTATTTAAAAGCTCAGATCTGAATGAACTGGAATGACAACTGATTTTTAGTGGCTCTAGGAAGTGAAAGCAGATACTTAGGAAATATCAGTGTGATTAAGGTCAACAGTGAGGTCAAGAACTTTTACCTAGCCTTTTATTTAGAAATCTTTCAGTTTCCAGCACTGTGGGCTGCGGCTACACCCCTGATACAGCCTCAACTGCTATTAAACCAGGCTGTAATGTAACTAGAAGAAAAGGAAGAAGTGTGATATATATCAACCAGAAAGTGCAAGAGACCAGGGAAAAAATATCCTAAAAAAGTAGAAATTATGAAGATCTAAAATGCAAAAACTCGAGTATTTTTTTTTTAATTCACACAGAGATATAAATACACTTATTCTTGAATGGCTTTCCTCTGAAAATTAGACATAAAGGTGACAGAACCTTCCATTCCCATGCACAACTATCCCTCCAGAAATAACAAACATAAATCAATTCCTGGCTCTCCAGACTGTCAGCACATTTCTCTGGAAAAAGGCTGTAAGAACATAATGCAGTGTATATTCACCTTAAAGCATGAAGGCCTTCAGCACCAAGGACTTTACATGCAGGGATAGATGCTAAAGCCATAGACAGAAACAGAATAGGAACAGCACACCAATGCCTACTTGTCATCTTCTGAATAAATTTTAACAGGAAGCTACCTTAAAATAAAAGTAAACAAAACAACCCAGTGTGATTTCATGTTCTCCAATGCATTCAAATAACATGAACTCCAGCAGAAGAGTGTTTTTATAATTTCTGACAATTAAAGACAACAGAATAATTTCCTAATTATTTCAATGAAAAAAATTACATTCCAAAGAAGTCTATCAGTGAGGTGATATGATTTGGAGATTGCCAGAAATAAACCTGATTTTGACTTTGGTAATCTGCACTAAACACGTTATTCAGGAATGGAATTTTAATTCTTGATTGTTTTAAGTACTAATCAATGCCTTTTTAAAGTTAATATTCAGTTTGTGAGATGGCTGACCATAGTAATTCAACCACTTTAAAGGATGCTGGAACAGGCAGAGCAATCCTCAACAAGCCAGCACATGTAGTTTCTGGAAGCAGGCTACCCATCTTAGGATTCCTGATCACACATCCTCCCATTTTAATTAAAAAAAAAATTACTATTTTATTTATAGTGATAAAAATACACACCTTGGGACATGACAGAGAAACAGGGCACCTAGGGCATTACAAATATATAAGGTGCTTCCTACCAGACTGTACCTGTACATATAGGGTGCTGAAGAGAGTTGATTCTACTCTTATTTGATCCAATTAGACCAGGTATTAAATCCTGGTTTCCCTCATGTCAGCCTACACTACCATCAACATTTGAAACAGTCTCAGGAATCTTTCCCCAGCCAACCTCACAATAAAAGAATCCTTGCTCTGTTTCAGCACTTGGACTGGCTCTTTTGAATGTATCACTACACAAGTCATGACTAAAAAAGTCTGGCAGGTAAAGAAAAAAGAATCTGCCAGTACTGTTTACTTCAGATCTTAGGAACTTTTTTGGGCTTTTTATTTTTCCATTATTAAAAAGCAAATCTGCTTCATTTTGCCCCAGAACAATTTTGTAGTTTAGTACTACAGGATCCCTTAGAGTGCCTGAAGGCCTTTTCTCTGTGAACTCCACTGTCAGGACAACTTCTTTTTTCTTTCAAGTAAATGCTTACATGAGATAGAAAATGGCTCCACAGTTTTTATTTGCTTTCCTTATTTAAAAAAAATAAAAAGGTGGGACTGAAACATACCTTTTTCTTCTTCTGGAAGAAGAGTAAGATAAGTAGCCAAAAACTTCTGTAACCTCATTCCCAAAGGAGGACAGGCTCCTATTGATTGACCTGGTGTCCTGTTGGGTTTTAAAACAAGTTTTGACACAACTGGCATGTTACCAGCTGTAGGATTAGATGTAATAGATTTAATCTAAAAATCAAACAGATTTAGAATGTTTAGAATTGCCCCTAAACAAAAACTAAGTGTCATTCAGTGGTACTCCATGAGACCAACAGAGACAACCTCTGTCTCATGAGAAGCCTCAGGATCCTGGCTATTAAAGACTATCATCAGTCAAGAGATTCTATAGCATTCTCTCAGCTGGACATTAACAACTTTGTACATTCTTGGTATACCCAAATATACCCCTTCCTCTACATTTGGCAACATGTTTCACCAGAAACACAAAAGCTAAGAGAGAAGTTTAAGAAGATTGTGAAGTATTGCTGGAACACAGCTCTGACGTACACACTGAAACACCTGGCACCTGCTTCATCCCTGTTTCAACTCCCATCTGTGCATGTCCATGGAAAGCCACTGCTGCCAGCTGAGATGAGAAATGCATGACTGCTGCAAGTGCCTGCAGAGGTCACATCTGTCCTGCCAGACTCAGATGAAACAATCTATTTTGACTACACTTCATCCATAATCACCTAATCCACACTATCAGCAGTGACAGTCAGTTTTATCCCCCCAGAAATAAACATATATTAATCCATTGAACTCTTTTGTTTCATGGCCTTCCCTCACTGGATCAAGACCATGACCATCAGTTCGACCAAGGGGCATTGAAAATTGCAACAATCAAGTCTTGTCACTGGATCCATGGATGGTGATATCTTTCCACCATCTACTCTTATCTTCTCTTTCTTTCCATTACATATATTTTATACTTCTATATTGTTATATTTCTATGGATGACAACTAAAATGGCTACATACCTCCTTTCCATTGAACCCAAATTGCTCTGAAATAAACCTGCCACATATAAATACACCAGTCATTCACTCTAATCCACTCCAAGGGATCTATTAACAAGAACCTCCATTACCCTGGGTCATAAAAAAAGTGCATTTAGCACTTCATTCCTCTCTCAATACCCTCCATGCAACTAGCACAAAGGACTGAATGCCATCCATCACTACACTGAATGTGCAGCAACCTGCAACTCCTCAAACTTTCCTCTGGCTCTTTACATATTTACACCACGAGGATCAATGTCATCTCTCAACCACAGCCTCCTGCAAAAACCCACTTCCAGCATCTATGAACTGAGAACAACTAGAACAGTCTATGTGGCAAGAAAATGAGAAGCTAAAAAGGTACTTCACTGAGTTATTAATTTATTGCATCTCACTTCCAAAATTATGTTTCAAAACAAGATGCAATACAGGAACTTGAGGCATCCTTTGTTGCTGTTACTCAGATTAAATTGTACATACTTCATTTGTTCACAGCCACACACCTTTCCTGAAAAACTCCCCACCTGTCAGTAAGTTTAACAGCACCATTTTTTCATTAATATGTTTTCCTTAGCTAAGATTTTACCCACCTACTTAAACCAGTATTATTAGAACACATTTGCAGTAATCAAGAAATAAAATAAATGATTAATTAAACCAGTGGTTTACCTGTTGTAGAGGGAACTTTCTGAGAGGGCATCCATTAGTGGTCCAATAACAAACTAAAAAAAGGAAACAAGAACAATGGCTAAATGTACACTCCCAAGGCACTGTTACATAGAAGCTAACTAGATTTATTTCACCAGACTTTAAAGGACAGAGCCAGGAATGAGAGAATACTCTTGTTAGTAGTAAACAGTAGAAGCAAAAAGAGGAAGAAACCAAAGGGAAGGGGAAGCAGGAAAGCAAACAAGGAATGAGATCTTCCCACTACATTTCACAGAGTATTGTGAAAGATGCAGGCAAATAAGAAAAATCTTTTGGGAAACAGATAGAGAAAATAGATTTAAACATGAAATAAAAGAATGATGAAGAGCCAACACAGGTAAAAAGATTTAGGGTGCATATTAAGGTTGACTTTATTTCAAGTTACTCATCAAGAGACTGACTCAATTTGCATAAATCAGGAATGTTAACCTCTGAGGGAAAAGCTCCTGTGAAGAATAAAGAGTACAATGTAGATCATTCCTAACTAAAGTGCAGGCTGGTTGGACAGTCAATACACATGTGATAATAATAAAAAAAACACCTTTAAGCTTTAATGCTTCTTCCCACATAGAGAATATTTTAAAATGTGGGGGTTTTATGGGATACAGTAATACACTGATTATACTACAGAGTCAGAATGTGTCCAGTTCCAACTACTGAAGCAATCAGTGTTAAGATCTATCACAAATTAGAACACTTGTTTGTTCAGGCAAGTAACAGTAGCACCCTTACCTCTGAGAAACCAAGTGAATGTGGAAGATGCTTTGTTTCATAAAGCTCCAGAAAATGAAGAATGCCTTCCTTTGTCAATGTTTTATTCTCACTCTCAAACATTCGTCTATAAATGCACATGTGCCATGATGGGTGGAACAGCCAACAACCTGTTAGAAAAAGAAATTCTTCTAAACTAACACAGACATGACAGTGACACACCAGCATGCAGAATAATGACATTGCAGTCTATGCACAGGACATTTCAAAAAGGTGACTACAGCTATTAGTTTTATAAAGACACCCTGCTAAATCTAATTTTAAAAATGAATACAGTTTTCTAAAGTTACTATTTTATTAGTTACAAATTAAAATTACTAAGAAGTGCAAATGCCACATCCTTCTTTCTGCAACTCTGTTTATACCAGTGTATTTACCAGCACAGGTTTCATATTCATGGTCTTTCCACTTTACCAATCTCTAACACCTTGCACTACCTAATTACGTGTGCTCATGTGCCCTAGACACACTGTCTCAGCACTAATTTCATTTATTCTCTCCCCACTTCTGACATGCTGGGTTGAGGGGGTATTTTCCCTTTTACAAAGTTATGCAGGTGACTTGGCTTCTACAACCCAAAAAATTCTCTGGCTTTGTTTTATTTTCACATTATCTTAAGTAAAGCAAAACACAGAGGAAAATAACCATTTATTTGGCTTTGCTGGCAGAAAAACAGTATTTCAGGACAATACAGTAAACAACAAATATATGCTCAGATTTCCTCTCAGAGCAGAGTGGCCAGGGCCTATGCATGTTTGACAAACAACCTAGGCATAGAGGAGACCTACAAAAACTGGAACAGCCACCCAGGAAACACCTAATTTGAGTAACAGAACACTACAAAAAACTGCTAGGAAAACAGAAAAAGAAAACAAAAAAGTGTAACTTAACTGACTAATATTTAAGAGATTAAATAGAAAAAGTTCCATCTTACCTTTATCCCCTGATATGGCAAGCTCGTATAAACTGTTCAGTTTTGGTAATACTGGTTTTATGACGTGGATCTGAAATACAAGTCAGAGGTAAATAGTTTATATCTCAAACCCAAGAGCTGTCAGTTACTCAGACTAGAATTTACTATCAATAGCATTAATACAGCAACTGACATGAGAAGTACCTTTAAGTAAAACCTGCAATGCCTGTAGTATGCAACACTCAGCTGCAGTTTAGCACCGAAGGAAAACTGGTAAGTCAATGCTACCGTATTTTAAGAATTATACTAATAACCATTCCATTCCTCAAAAGTAAAACAGCACAAATATCTAAAATTAAGCATTTAAATAAATACTTTTTCAGTTGCAGGACAATCATGTAGAAATAACATAAAATAACTACAGGGAGGTGGGTACACTACTAATAGCTAACACCACAATACCATACAATTATGGAAGCCTCAAGTCAACAGGAATCTCTGTCGAGTACACCAGACCCAAAAAATCGTTTTAATCCACAGCCACAGGTACTTTACCATACAGATATAGTCCCCTCTACCAAACAGAAGCTACTAAGTGCAATCACTGGATTTTTCACTAAGTTGGTTACCTTGGTCTTGCAATTAGCTGCACCCCAGGTTTTTGCCATTGCATTTACAAGATGTATTCCAATGACAGAGACTAGTTCTGAATTTATTCCCAGTGAATCACATAAGTTCCGTTTTAAGTACTGAAGAGTTGAAACAAAAACATTCCAGTTAACGCTGGCTTAGATACCCTCAATCACCAAAACTGGAAATACTCTGCCCCACAGAAACATACACATGTGCCACAAGTGAGGCAGCAGGTCTACCTAAGGACGGACACAGATTTTACGGTGCTCCTACCTGATTTCCCTCCAAAGTTTCCATTATCAAAATGTAGGTTTCCCAAAACTGTAGGAGTTGCTCGTTCTTCTCAGCAGACCACCAAAACAGACTCGAGTCTAAGAAAAAAAAAGATAAAGACACCTGTTTCCGAGGGCTCCGCATCCCGGGCCGCGCTGTCCCTCCCGCCGCCCGCCCGGCCGTACCGTGTCCGCCGTCCGAGGGGCAGCGCAGCTCGGCGCGCTGGCCGCCGCTCAGGTCCAGGGCTCGCTTCAGCAGGAAGCGGGCCCGTTTGCGGCACAGCCCGTCCCGCTCCGTCAGGCCCTCCTGCACCAGCCGCCAGAACCGCGGGCACAGCCGTGCGTCCAGCCCCGGCCCCGCGGGGCCCCGCGGCAG
>VXAC01006177.1:0-66937 GCA_013399225.1 Rhipidura dahli | reverse complement strand
CTGCGCAGGCGGGGGCGGGCGGGGCCCAGGAGGGGCGGCGGGAGGCGAAAGAACGGTGTGATTGACTGGTTTGGCTGTGTGTGGACGTTTAAAATACTCCCCATGTCTCGGTCAAAACCCGCCTGCGTGAGTGTTCCCAGCCGTCGCGGCTGCTAAAAGCACAACCTGACCGCACGTGTGCTCTCATGGGCCCAGCATGGGAGGCGTAACAGAGACATCCCCGGTGTAAGCCTCTCGCTTAAGGGGGTGAAGTTCCATTCTTGGATGCCATAGAAACGCTCTCTACTCTTCATGCACGTTACAACGCAAGATCAGACAGCAGTAATACGGAAAATGCCCCGTCTTCCCATTTGTCATATTCTAACCATTTATGCCAAAAGAAGTTGCTATAAGCAGTCACTGTTTTCATCCCAGCATAGCCGAAGTTTGCCCGAATGCCTTGTGTCTGCCTCAGGTCAGAGGCATTCCTGTGCTGTTGGCTTGTTCGAAGGGCCTAGGCCACCAGCACTGAGGCCAGGGAATAACTCCTGTGCAGTTCAATGTACTGGTGCAGCCAAAGCCTAACTCAGAAAATCAAGCTGATTTCCAGTAAGTGTAAATTCACTATGCGAGATTACAATTTCCATGAAAAAAAATTTAGAGATCAGCACATCAAAACTGGTGGCAAACTACTCTCCTAGAAGTTGGGGTAATAGGAAAAGGCAAACCTGGAACCTTCTGTTCCTGTGAAAGCAATGAATAGCAAATTCCCTACAGAGCAGCATGGGTCCAACAGGGTTACCAATGGGTGTGGGCATTACCTTGGCCAAGCTGTTGTTGCTTAGAGTCTAATGAAGAATAAAGGTTTACTGCAAGTTTTCCAAGTGAGGTTCCACTTAATCGGTCCTCTCCAAATCATGAGTAGTCTGTCCTTTTCCTGGCTATCAATTTTCCCCAAACGTTTTTAGAATTTTTTTTTTCTTTGAGAGTTTACCAATTGAAAAATGACTGGATTTTCTTATTAGAATTGAGCCTGTACTGTGAGAATATATGCAGTATGCTCTGCGCAAAGAAGGTGGAAATGAATTACTTTAAACCCTCAAGCTAACATGGGTTCCATGTGCCCACGTATGTTCTGTTACACATAAATTACAAAATCTAATAAAAGCTCAAGAAAACAGTTCAAATGATACACTTTACTCAAATGTAAAGTAAAACTTAGTACTTTGTTTCACACACACAGAAACATGTTTCATAGGAATTATTACAATGTATGTTAGTAAATAGGATGCTTACTGTTGAAACCTCTTACATGCCATAATATATTTTCTTTTTCTATTTACTGTTTAGTAATTTTTCCATTTCCACTTATAGCATGCAGTCTGATGATTTGTGGGGGGTTTCTTTTATCAGGCTTGAAACAGTGCCAAGCAGGGTACCCCTTCTTATTACAGTTTTACTCTTCCCTTCCTGGCATCTGTAAGACTTAACTAAATGAAGTGTTAAAGGTCTACACAACAACTAGCAATCAAAGCAGAATCAAACATACTACGTGTTGTGCTGCTTCTCCATTATTGTCTGAGTTCTGCTTTGCCTTTGTTTTTATCACAGTGGGATGCCAAATATAAAATCTCATTACTCCAAGTTAAACAACAGCATTTACATTTGAACTATTCCATTGTAGATTGTCTTATCAGACAAAAGGGAGATCGGGCTTGGGGAGCTTCTGAGTGGAACGTTATGACAACAAAACAAAACAAACAAAAACAAGCCAGAAAGCTGAATATGGAGTTAAGAGAGAGAAAATGAGTGAGCATTTTGTCATTTTCAGCAGCACTTTGTAATTTTCTCATGTCAAGAACCACACCATTCACACCTTCATAGAATAGCTGTTAAGTGTCTTCATGGTAGGACCTAAATTTGTGCTTTCCAGCTTGACAGTTCCAACACACACCCCTGCCTCACCAAAGACCATGTCTTGTCCTGTTTTCTCCACTTTCCAAGCTTATCCCAACCACCTCCTGTCTTCTTCCTAAGCCAGCCCTGCTCACAGGCCCCCATCCTGCCAGCTGCAGCCACCTCTAGGATCCCAAAGCCCTTTCAGCCTAGGTTTGCTGCACCAGCCTCAGCACTCAGAACATCCCCCACCTGCCAATCTCTCATGTACTCTGCACTCCTATTTGTAAGGTATCCTGTATTCCCTGACCTCCCCAGCTCCCCTCCAAACTCAGCATACAGCCTAGATCAAAGGCTAAAATACCTTGCAATTTTATTTTTAGAGAGGACATTTTGTAGATACTGTCTTTATTTCTGTCATATAAGATATTCTCTCTCAATCAGATAAGTCTATCTTAAAAATGCAAGACTAAGAGGAATTTCCTGAGGCATCAAAGCAGTCCACCACAAGTGAAGACAGCCCTGAAATAAATGGCCAGTCTGAACACATCCCCTTCACAGGCCACTTCTATCCATAGGCCACAAAATAACTTCTCAACTCCTTGTAACTCCAGATGTAGAGCTTACTTCACACTCTCCTCCCTTAACCAGGGTCTCTCTGTGTCATTTAATACTATTAATTAGCCTATGAGAGGCAAGACAAAGATGAGAAATATATTGTTTTTTCTTATCTGAACTTCATAACAGTGCCTTTGCTGATGGTTTGGGTTTCCAGCACATGATAACAAGTTGACCAAATTTGGGCAGATTTTACAATTTAAATGCTTTACAGTGATAGTCTATTTGTTTTCATTGGGACCCATAATTCCACACCAATTTAGTCATACAAGAGGACTGATTCCTTCCTTGGACTCATAGGTAAAAAAATCAGTGCCTTTAGTTACCTGCATTTTCTTTTGGACAAATGTATACTTGTTTTTACGTAAATGCTTCCCCTGTGATCACACAAACAGGCAATTCTGTACTAGGAAAAATTTCTGGATGATCATTCCAGTGGTTGGTTAGCTTAGAAAAGGATTATGGACAAAACTACAGTATAAACTACAGAAAATGGTAAGTCTTGGAACCCCCCAGTTACAGTTTTGGAAGGATGTGTTATCCTGTTGCCTTAAAGCTCCTACTAAGGTGCTGAGGTACCACAGATTATTAGAACCCAGGCCAAGTCTGTGTCTTTAAAAAGTTTAGTTTCAGTGATGGTTTTAGATCACACAAAATACATTTCTTCTCATGAAAGCCCCATACTACCACCTGCACATTTGCAGGTAATTCTGCACAGTTCATAAGGAGGAAGGCTCAGCTGACCCTGCTGCGTGACTTTTTTCCTTACAGGAGGCTGTGGGAGTATGTCTGCACAGTTTAAGATCTCTAGGGGCACCAGGTATGCAACACAGCCTCTTCTTTCCTCTCCCACTGCATGCAGGAGAAGGAAATGGGAGATTTCTGAAAGACTTATGCAGAAAATTTCCCACCACATCCCTTTTCCACAATAATGAAAGTAAAAGCCCAGATGTGCTCTATGTAACAAATCTTACCAGTTATTATGGTTATGTACATCCATGTTCTTCTCTAGATTCCCTCAGTGCTGTTGTGCAAAAAACCAGCAGCACACATAGCTGTTACATGACTCTCACTCTGAGACAGCCCTGCCAGGGGATAAGGAAAAACAAATTTACAGGAGGTGAGAAAGGGAAAGAAGAAAATCACCTCCTTTTTGTCAGTTTGCCCTAAAGTCCTTGAACTCTCTTGATAAGAGAGAGAGAGGCAGAAGTGTTCTAACTGAAAGAGAAAAGCATTGATACGCAGCCAGGAAAGATGGTCACAACAGTTTCCACAAGGTGGTTGTGCTGTTATCTCCTGATCCTCTAGAACTTGTTTCATTTGCCTCCCCACCCCCACATTCCGGCTCTTCCACAATGCAAACATGTATTCATCTTCATCATTTAAAAATGAGATTCAGCTTGTCCCTCCAGCTAGTCCCTTCAGCCATCACCTTCTCTCCCTCCTCCCTTTCATTTCTGAACTTGCTACCCACATACAGTGAGCCTGGAGTTTGTCCTCTGCAGGATCTCAGATTTGTACATCCCAATTTGACCACCATGACTACTGTTATTGTAGTATATCAGCTATGACTGCTCACAAGCTACCTGTTGAGTAACTAGCTCCACATTTCTATCCCCAAACTTCTTTATGAAAGATTAATAAACCCTTTATGTTGCAAAATCTCTCTGCAGAATTTCCCCAAAACAGGCACATTCCTATCTACTCGCATACTTAAAATTACCATCTGATCTGTTGGTGTATCACATCCACATCCCTTTTCCTGGCTTAACAAAAGCAATCTTACCCTGATTAGATATTTCTGTTGAGAAGATCTGTTTCTTAACCTGCTGTTTTGACCTTGCCACCTCTCCCTTTATGTCCCTCTGCTGGTTCCCTCTTCTGTGCTACATCAAACACATGCTGTTTCTTGTCCTTTTCCGTTTCCAGACCCATTAGTCCGTCCTTCCTCACCCTCTTATCTAATACCAGGACATTGACTTCACACTGACCTACCCATGCTGCCAGTCTGAATTGTCCATATATTAGTCTTTCAAGTAAGACTTAATGTTTATCTCATGCTATCTCCCACCTCATTTTCCTCTATTATGCCCCAAATAACCCTTTGTTGCCACAGTGACACAAATTTTAGGCAGCACATGGTCTTTGACCTTCTGTGATCTCTGGCCTTCTATGTGGACTGATTAGCTGATCCCCTCTTTGTGTGTATCTTGTCATCTATTTGAGCTGCATACTTTCCCTGGTGGCAAGTATTACAATACTATTAGTAGAGAGTAAGAATAACGCTAATTGTGATAAATTAATTAATGAACAAACCCAGAAACCATCAATGTGCCAAGCTGCAGGGAAGACAAACAAGAGGAGCCAAAGGTTTGCAACTGAACTTTCATGAGGAGAAGAATAAAAGACAAATGTAAAGGTGTCTCACAGAGAGAGAAGTGCTGAGAACCCCTTGTTGCCTTTCATACACACATACTATCCCATGTACATTCAGAGTTGTTCAGACAGTGAAACTCATGAAGGGTTAGTTCAGATCCAGCAGTGGCTCCAGATTTTTGAATCAGATCCATCTCTGAAGCACTCATAGACCCAAGAGTGAAGCCTTCATGATCTCTGCAGAACAGAAGATGGTGCTGTTGTCACTGACATGTGCATTTCAGGTTTTTTTCTTGTGGAAAGAAAGCGAGTGATAGCAAAGGAAAGGAGAGACAAACTAAAAGGAAACGTACAGAAAGAAAAGTGAATGCCATTTCTTGGATTTATTTTCACTGGACAAATTTAGAAACTCGAAGGGAAGAATGACAAATGCACAGAAAACCAAAAGGACTATCTATAAGAGCATGTAGGAGGAGTGGAGAGGGCAGCATAGGCCGTATGCTGGATACACTCACCCTCATTTCCCTGAAGATACTGTAAACTACACTTAGGAAGGTGCTGAATATCATCAGTTCCCCAGTGATTCTGTAAGGAGCTGGTTTTGATCATCTGCCCCTGGGAAGATCAGGGTCAGTGTGTCTTGAGCCAGGCCTTCAAAAACAAAGACAACAAAAAATAGTGGGAATTTTTAAAAATAGCATTAAGGAATGGGGTAGAGAAGGAGAAAGAGCAGAATCAGGCAGGCAGTGAGGAGCTGTGACTGCAGCACAGTCCTTCTCACACTGAATCACAGACTGCATGCTTCCTGTGTTATCAGGGCTGTGCTTACACGGCTTCCTCTCCTTATCTGCATGGGGAAAAAAGAGCACAGGAAAGAAACAGCAAGGTATCTTTAGGACACTGCTGTTAGTGTTGTGCTGTGAGACTCTGCACATCTGTGTAAGAGATTCCAGCGTGAAATTCTTCTTTGACTGAGCAGGACAGCTACATTCACCAGAAACACTACAATATTCCTGGGCTTTTTAGGATGTTTACTTTAAAAATAAAGCTAGAGTTCCATTGTAGTAATGCTGTAAATATCCTGTGTTCAGAAGCAGCATTTAAAGGCAGCTGATGAAAAGCAGTTGTGTCCAATTAAACATTCTTAATAATGGGAAATTACAAATCTACTATGTGGTTTGTCACTGTAAGTTACAGAGGGGAAGTTAAGCTGGTAAATCTCTCCGTTTAGACTGAGTGCAGTGGAATGGTCAGGAAAAGATGAATTAGGAAAAAGAATTAGATATAATCCTTTGCCATCTGTCTGTATTTTGAAAAGCTACTTGACTGGATACTACTGAAATCTGCAGACATTTTTTATCTGCTTCATGTAGCTGAAGAGCATTTGCTGTACAGATTGGAATTAAAATGCTTCCCGAATAATAGTAAGCCATCCCCATTATTGTCCCTGTTTGCTTTCTTTTTTAAAAACCCCAAACATTTAGGATTTTTGCTTCAGCTGTAGGCTGCACCATTAATTTTTGGCCTCTCCCCTTCACTAGGACTCAGAGCTGGGTGTTAAAAGCTAAATAGATTTTACCACTGGTTTTACAGGGAAGCAAAAGGGCTGTTGAAATGTATGTATGTAATACATTCTTCTCCAGCTTTCAGCCTGAAAAGCATATGTAGATCTGGAAGAAATGTGACAATCAAGACAATGTCCATATGGTATCACATAACAGTTTTTGTCTATAGGTCTTCATCTAGCAAATCATGTAAACATGAGCTTATCTCTGAGCACATGCCTGAGTATTTTGCTGCCTCTGGAATTTACTGTGCAGAGGATTCTACTGATGATGAACCAGATAAGAGGATCTACTACAGTGGGGAAAATTTGCTGTAGCTTCTGCATGAAAATGTACCAGCTGCAACCCTGGGAGCCTTTAGTCTTTTTAAAGCCCTGGTGTCATTACTGGGAATAATACTACAGGAAGGGGGATAAAAAAACCCCCCAAATATAACCAAAGCACACCACAAGGACCAATCTGGTTCTTACTTACTTTCTTGGGAATACAGCAAAATTCCACCTTGGGGGATTTTTTGTTTGGTTGTTTTTTGGGTTTTTTTAGCAGGGAGGGAAGGAAGGAAGGAGGAAGAAAGAGAGGACAGAGGAGCAGGGAGGAAGCTTTCACATTATTTCCAACTCCTATGTAGTTTTCTTTGCAAAGGCAAAGGTTTGCATGCCAGTGTCTTTTCAGAATGCATGATATGAAGAGCTTTGTATCGCCTTGGCTTCAGAAAACAGAGCATTGATGATTAGCTTTTCAGAAATGAGCTAATTTGTCCCTTCTGGAAGCATAGAGATAGCCTGCTAGGTACAAAGAAGTTATCTTTGGTTTTCAGATCAGTGGAGGAATTCATCAGGCACTGGTTGAGACCAAGGTTATTTCCTCAGTGGGAATTCACATTATGAAAGGCCCACACCACTGCTGCCTCCCATCTCTTACAGTCTTTCACATCAGCGGGGAGCAAGGGAAAGCAGCTTTAAAATATTCTCCTTCATCTTCCATAGTCCTTTAGATTACACCAGTTTAACTAACCTCACAAGGAAAAAAGTGTGAATCTGTTGTGCTAAAATGTAATTTTCACTTTTTGACTTGTGCATCTCACTTCAAAGAACTTCTTCCAAGTTTATTTTGAGTTTCCCATGCTAAAAATAAAGACACAGAACGAATCAGTTCAGTTTAGCTGAGAGCAGCAGTTTTGGGAGCATTAGGCAAGAAGAAGCTCTAGTGTTTTCAAAACAGCTCCTAATGCTGTTGCCTTTAATGGGGATGGATAATCCTCCCTGTTTTCTCATATTCCCAATGCTTCTCTCTAAGTGGAAGACTGCCAGTTATTCTACAAAACTCCTGACTCATTCCAACATCATTTAGGGCCTTCCTAATTGATTGCAGGATATTTTCAAAGTCAGAGGAGGGCTCTTCTTTGATGCCATAAAAGCTTTGCCAAAAGGTTACAATCTCTTCAGTTTCTGTAATGTACTTTAAAGATACTGAGATCAAAGGAAAGACCTCCAGATCAGCTAATTTTTAGAAATACCTCACTTTTACAATTTCATTATAAAGACAGTGGGTGTTTATTAAAATAGTTTTCAATTATTAATTAATTAATGAATTAACCTGGGTCTTGCTTTCAGCCTGGGTTTACTTTGGGTTCTTTTCCTGCTGCCCATACAGGAACAGTAAAAAGAGGCACTTGTCATGTTGCCACAACATTTCCTTTTTCCTTTACCCCTTAAATCTCAATCTTGTAAAAAAAAGATAATTGTAGTCTTTTACACATTTATGAGGTCTTCCATTAAAGTCCATTTGAAGCACTTTATGGACAATAATGTATGAAGCCTCAAAGCACACTGCTGAGGTATTTATTACCCCATTTTTGCACTCAGGAGAATCTACCACAATAATCACACAACTTCAAGACCACAGTAACTAGTCGTCAAGTTTTGGGCAAAATAAATACTTTAATGGAACCCAGTACTGAGAAGCTGAAACATTTTCTAAAAGTGTGGCTCTCCTCTAGTAGCTGCCCAAAAATGAAAGCATCCAAAATAACTCTCCATCTTCAAGAATCTTGACATTAAGATGTTTTCTTCGACCCCCGCCTCCTGTCACTGCATTTAATTAGGTTTTTTTAATCGTGTTGCATAATTCTGAAACTTTCCACTGTAGAGGCATAACACTACATTGTGAAAACTTTGCTTAAAAAAAAGAGAAAAAGTAATTTTCCAGACTTCCAGTCATTTAGCCTTAGCTTAGACCCCTTCTGGTTTTCATTGAAATTACTGAATACATATGAATGCTGAGCAAAGCCATCTCTTCAGAGGTTTTGCAATCTTTTTCAGAGGAAACTGGTTTTATAATACATGCTCATATTGGAGTTACATTTGTAAGCCCACTCTAGGGATCTTTGACCATCTGTGCTCTAAAAAACATGGTGTTTTCAGATCATGGTGCAAAGTTTTCCTCACACAAACTCCCAGCTTTTGGTTAGCTCTGCAAGGAAGTTGTCAGACAAATTATCATAATACCTGTTCTAGATTTAGCATCATTACTGAGCCAAAATGCATGTTCCTTATCTTTCACATGAGATCCTCTCACATACCCAAAAGGTATATAGTTTTTGACAGTGAATGTAGAAATGCTGCCTAGTTCTATATTCTGGACTGTAAGGCATTCTAAAATGTGCTGCAACTAAGAAAAACAAGTCTAAAAATAGCACAGAGGTGTGCATATGTTTGACTTTGTGTGTGGAAGGGGAATACAGCATTTCTCATCTCTTGATAATTCTATGTACATGTACTCAGTTTATATTATGGAAATACTTTCTCCACCTGAATAGCACTGAGGCAGATTCATCCTGGACTCTTAAAAAAATAAATATTTGTGTAGATTCTAATTTGTGAATCACTGTTAATAAATAACTTGTTGCAGGGGATACTTGGTTAGTCATTGCTTTTGATATGAAGTCCAAGCCAAAATCCTGTTCATCCTGTTCAGCTCTGTAATACAGAATTAAACCAGAGTCTGTTAGGTACAGGAAACAACCTATTTTTGTCAGCAAAATGCTCTTTCACTTTAGAAATAAAATTAACCCAAAATGATTTTTTTTAATCTTTACAAAATCAGAGCAAATCTTTATCTTAAAAAAAAAAAACAAAAAACCAAAAATAACCCACCAAACCAAACCTCATCTGGCAATAAATACATTGGTATTTATGAATAATGGTAAGATACATTTCAGTGGGCATTAGCAATACTGCTTCATTCGGGGCCTCATAATAAGTGATAAAATAAACGCTGAGGAAGAGAGAGAGAGGAAGGATAGGGGAAGATAAAAGTAAGTAATGTTCTTAGAAAAGAACCTGACTTTTAACTCCTGCAATAGCAAAGGAAGCCCAGCAGATGGTGGAAGGAGACCACATTGCTAAAAGAGAGCTCTCGGCATTGTGCTCGTTATTAGCCCTTAAAGGAAGTTACTGACTTATTTTTCATAATGCCATCTAAGTGTTTAAAACAAAAATAGGACCGCAATTGTTGTGGCTATGCATTTTGTGTCCAAAAATCTAATGATTTTGACCAACATAGCAAACATATTCTTTTTCACTATGGAGCTGAGGCTTTCTTTTAAAGTCAATGACATCAATGACAGTAAAAAAATCATTTAACCAATAAAAAGGCTGCTGGCTGCCTTTATTTTGTGTTGCCGAGGTATTGCATTTTATTTGTCTTGGTTTTTTTGGGTTTGTTTTGTTGGGTTTTTTTGTGGGGGTGTTTTTGTTTTGCCAGCATTTTGATTTATTATTCAGGTGCTGTTGAAGATCATATCTGCATTACCCAAAACCATAACAAGAAGAAAAAGACATTACACTTTGCAGACCATATTTGCACTCTGAGTGACAAGACCCTGCAGAGCTCCCTATCTGTGGCAGCTTTCTGTCATGAGTGCCAGTGAAGACCTGGATTCCAGCAATATGTCTGCTCTAATCCTAAGAAATGTACAATTGGAGGATGACATCTTGTTTTATCTGGTTCATTCTTTAAATAGCCTCTCTTTCTCTCTCTAACTTCTATGTCTGTGTTATGTCATATCAAGATAGACATTAAACACCTGAGAGATGATCTAGATCAAAGGCACCCCGATTTTTCTTTGTAAAGGATCAGCTATTATATAAAAACTATCAGTATTACTGCAATTTTGGTGACACTTTCAGTAATTAGAATGGGCTTCAGAAATGTGAGGACAGGAATGCTAGCAACAGGGAACCCCTTTTTGGAGTGTTAGTGCAGAAGCACTGGGGGACAGGCTGCAGCTCTAGAGTGACAGCATGACACACCTCTTCCTACTCATCAATTTGGCACCTAAAGCTCACAAGCACCCCAAGCATTTCTTGGCCTTAGCAGAAGACTCATAAAAATACATTCCCCAAATAGTTTTCAAACTACTAGGCTTATTTTATTACAGCAGGTAGAAAATAAAGCTCTTTAGACCCTTTTTCGATCAGTGGGCATCCTATCATTTTTGGGGGGCACAGGGGAGAGGGCAGGTGTCTCTTGCTGAGTGGCTCTAAGTGGGCTTATTTCAGTGGGTATCTTTTGCAGGCTTGGTGGCTGTGCCCAGGGAGCACCCAGTGCCCAAGCTTGAACAGGTTGCTGTAGGCACACTGTCTTTTATGGTCTTCAGAATGAACAGCAGTTGCTTATTCCTGCCCTCAGTACAGTTCCTTAAAATGATGTGTTTATAAGGGGCATTCCCAGGGCCACCAGAAATGTCATTCCTCCTGCCCTCTGCAGCAGGCAGGGAGGCCTGACTGGCCAGGGTTGTGCTCCCCTAGGGGCTGGGGCTCTGCTGCTCCCTGCTTCCCCTTTGCTTCCCACCCAGACTGCTGCTGCCTGCTACCTGCAGCTCAGCCTTTCCATGCTGCAGGTTTATCCCTCCCTCTGTGCCTCCTGTGCTTCTCACCCACTGCTTGCTGAGGTGACATTATCCTCTGCCTGTATATCCAAGTCCCAAATGGGCGCGTCAGCTTTGTAGCTTTAGTCGTGTTTGAGACCACAGCATTAAACAGGAACAGCATAACCTGTGAGAACCTTCAAATGTACATTCTTAGTGTCTCATTTTATAGCTAATGTATTGGGATGAGGATTTTTGTTTGGTTGGTTTTTTCTCTTCACTTCCTGTGGGAGCAAGGCTATATTCCTCTGTGTCTGCAGAGGCTGGTCTTTAAAGCCAGGGTACTGTACTGCCTTGTGTGTACACCTGGAAGCATCAAGGTACACCTTGGTGTTGGAGTTGGGGTATTGTTCACTTGTGAGCACAGATGACTGCATTCTGCTTGAGCTCTTCAGCAATGTATTTCTGGGGTATCACATCTGTCCTCACAGTCTTGTGCTCTTTTGCTCTGATCTGTGCCCCCTCAATGAAGTCTGCAGAGTGCATAATTCACTGTTATCTCTGTGTCTTCTGTGCACAGCAACTTAATGTGTCTAAGATTTCAGGGAAATACATATTTTCAAATGCTACATCACATGAGCAAGAACTTACCTGTTCAATAAAATAGTTTGCATCCCAGAACATGGTATGTCCAGCAGAAATAATCTGATAAAAATACCTTGTCCTGCTGGTAGTTCTGTGAGGTCTTAGTTTCATCAGTCATGGGAGGCTTTGGCTCTCACATGTTTCTCCTGTACAAGACTGCTTTCATTG
Organism: Rhipidura dahli; assembly: GCA_013399225.1. NCBI lineage: Eukaryota > Metazoa > Chordata > Aves > Passeriformes > Rhipiduridae > Rhipidura > Rhipidura dahli. Next base: position 54,820 of record VXAC01006177.1, on the reverse strand, counting down.
CTGTCAATCACGTCAGTGACACCACTGCTCACAGCATCAGGCGACGGAAGCACATTGAGCTGGGTTTTCTGTGAGATTGTTTCTCCATTCAAGAGCAGAGGTGCTGTGTATTTTCTTCATGTTCTGCTACATTAATAAAATTTCAGGCATTTTAAGTGCTAATTTGACTTTGCCATTTGGGGGCAATGCTGTGGTGGGAACTGAAGGGAGTCCATTTGAGGATGGACTGCAAGCAAACAGGTCTGTGTTCCCACTGCACAGGATATTCTGCCTATTAAAGCACTTCATTGCTTTAAACTCATCCACTTGACTAGATGTCTGAGTAGCAGCCCAAATAGCCAAATTTGGGGTTGGGAGGCAAATTTGTGTTCTCACTATGGATGGTGGAAAGAGCAGTGTGATTCCACTTTTTCATTGCTGGTTGCCCTAAACATGGCACAACAGAACACCAGATGCTGGCCAGCCTCTGTCATGTTTAGCCAGGACAGAGTATTTCTGACTTCCTCTGCACAGACTGCAGATCCAGAGGAGAGCTGGACAATTCCCAAAGAAAGTGTCCATTCCCTGCAATCTGGGTATTGTGATTATCTCTAGTCTGTTTTAGTAGCTCCAGCACTCTTGAAAATGAAGACACTTCCCCCTGCTTTCTGGCCTTTCCAATAGAAAAAAAACACCAATGTTTCTGTTTGGATGTATCTCTCTGTTCTGCTGGAGATATTAAAATCAAGGTTAGCAAGAGGAACATGTCTTTTTCTAAGGTGTAGAACTGCTCACTAGCAATATCTTATGTATCTGCCTCTTTATTAGAAGTGGGATAATTAAGTGTCTGCTCTTTCACATGGGTGATTGGTGTATTCTCTGATGATACCAGTTGTCCATATTGCATCTCTGTTCAGGAGCTGTATCAGTGACTTGCACATATGTGAAAGCTGTGAGAGAAGAGTTGTCAGATAGGTTGCAAATCCCAGCAGACTCAGGATGGAGTCTGTGCATCTGAGAGCAGGAGGCTTCTGTATTCTCTAAATTGCTGGGGCTGCTCCTGGCTCTTGGGAGATCAACAGATCTCTCATACAGGATACCATTAACAGTCCCCACACCAGGATGGTTTTATTCAGCTCTAGGTCTATTCTCTGACTCTTTCTAACTGACAGATGAAGGTTGGATCATGATGTGTCCCAGCTTTTGCCATATGATCTCTGTGTCCCTTCCCAGAACGCAGCAGCCATTGCATTGATCCCTCAGAGTCCTTTTAACACATCTTGCTGACAGCGCTGATGCTCTACCACCTCACATCTGATCCCAGTAGTGCTCACAACTATTTGCATATGCTCTTTTCCTGGATGTGGTGAGGTAGTTTCTTTCTTTCCCCAGCAGTTTTTGTCAATACCCTATGTACCATTAATTTCTTTGTTCTCACCAAGCTGGATATTCCCCCACTTGTAGGAATTCAGTTGAACAGCCTTTTCCTGCTTGTTGAAGGCACTTCACCTTTCAGAAAGGTTGTTTGGTGTCTCAGCATCCATACTGCTTGTGTGACTTGTTACTTAACATTACATAAAAAATGTCTTCCTTTTCCATTCCCTCTACCGCTCCAATTATTTTTTCTTTTTATTCTATAGTCACTCCTGGAGGCACAAATTGAAAAGATGAAAATAGATGAAGGCAATTGTATGCCTGGAAGACATCGTCCGCTTCAAACACTTCTGGATATGCCTCCCAACAGCTTCATTGCAAGGATGCAAGTGAATATTGCCAGCTTGGCACATGTAATTATTTTTTTTCAATTTGTTCTGCTTCCATTGCCTGCATGAATTGTTTGCTTCAAACTTAAAGCCCTGTGTGGTGACAATTCACTGGGTGCAGCTGGAAGTAGAGGATTTGTTGTTGCCAGCATCACTGATTCAACCTGCAATTTACTTTGCCTAATGGCATGGGGTCACTGCATTGCTTTAATTCAGCTTTGCATGGTTACAATTCCTTTCCCTCCTTGGCGAAGCCTTTGCATCCTAACACATTTAGTAATGTCCTCCTGTCTCTGTAGCATTCATTTTTCTAACTAAGTGCTGCTGCTCTCTCTTGGCACGTAGCTCAGAGTTTTGTTTTTGCCCTTTTGCACCATATTAATGTCAGTGCTGTGCATTCTATTGTGCACATTTTTCTCACAGCACTAAAGGTCTTCCCTGATGTCTTCTGCTTCATATTTATGCATTTGCTTTTGACATTATTTTATGCTGCTCAGTTTTACCTTCTGAACTAACTGTGTCTACCCCACCCACACCCTGCTTTGCAGCAGCTTTAGACACTCCTTTAGTGTACTATCAGTGAGGACAGCTTTTCTTTCAGCAGTCTCATTGCACTTTTTTCCCACTTATGAATCTAACACTAATTATTTCAGGTTTAAGATTGCATACTTGCATGAGTCAGCCATTTTCTGCACAGTTTGGCAGCATACCAATCTATTGTTTCTCCAGCTTCTTGATTACACAACTGTGGGGAAGATACCTTCCCTGTGTGTCATTTTTCTGAGGACTGGAAATGCTTCTGAGACATTTCTAGGATTTTGCATGGAGTTCTTCCAGTCTGCAGTTGGTATCCATCCAGACACTGCAGAAACACGTGGGAGCTGTAGCCCAGTATGGCTAGCAGCAGGAATGGGCTTCTTTTGGCTTCCTGTTTACCCAGCCCCACAGCAATAGGTTACATACCCCATGTCACTCTGAGCCACTGCCAGTACCTCCTCTTTAATTTTCTGCAGCTTTGGGGCAGGAACCTGCTATGAAGCCCTGATGTATTCTCTGTACTTCTGGGGTTTGGGGAAGTGTAGTGTTGTTTCTTTTTTTCCAATCTCCATAGCTGTCTGTGACACGTGGCTGCCCAATCTCTTTTGCCACCATATCCAATGTCCACTCTGGCACTGAACATGAGCCTGAGAGAGAACCAGGGAGCCAGTGCTGACTGATGGTTCTTATCTTCTTCCCTTTACCTCCCACTCTGGGAGTCCTTTGATGGCAAGGAGATCCCCTGCTTTCCAGCAGAGCTACCTTCTCTTCTGGAGCTCACAAAGCCTGTCCCATAAGGAAATTGCCAGGTCTTCCTTTGTTGTGCCAGGACAGACTAAGTAGTCAACCAGGGAAGGACTGCTGTAATGGAGACTGTGGATTTTGTACAGGAGTCAAAGCAAGAGACAGCTGTGCAGCCTGAAATACGATCACAAGATAAAATGACAAAGGCTGAATTTCTGAAGACATTATACTGCCAATTAAAAGTCTGAAATCTTCCTGGCTTGCCCTGCCCCAGAAATTCAGATCAAATCATTCACTGAGCTGTTCCCACAAAAGGAGCTGGAAATTCAATAGGTCACATTGTCAGCTAGAATAAGTCCACTGACTCCAGGAGAACTACTCCACTTTCTGTCATCAGAGAACCTGGCCCCATGACCACGAGCCTCAGATTTTCCATATGGCTGTTTCCTTGGGACTTACATCATCACCCTGCACAACAAGGAGAGTTCAAGGTCACAGTGTAGGAGGATTTTTAAAGAAGCAAAACAAGAGAAGCTCAAGTTTATGCTGTGCCTCCACAATACCACTGGGTTTAGTAGACCTGTGGATCAGTATCTTCCTCAGGTTCCAAGTGATTGTTGCCAGATCTCAGTGCTGAGTCCTTCAGCTCAGACCAGAAATGGTGGAGGTCAAGGACCCATGGAGCAGCTGTGCTATGACTTTGCTTCTTGCCAGTCCCATCCCATCTATGATACAATACTTGTGGCATCAGGGTACAGGTAAGGAATGCCTTAAAAGTATTGGTGTCCCTTACTGCTGTCTCCTAAGCTGCTGTTCATTAATACAGAAAGGAATAGCTTTTATCCCACTCTGACAGTAAGAACCCAAATCATAAAATAACATGTAGGATTTCTAGGATGAGAAATGCCAGTGAAAAATGAGTTTTAAAAATTCTGCCTGAAATTTCCAAAGCATGACATTCGCCCCCAGGCAGAAAGCCTGCAGACAGTTCTGTGTATCAGTTAAGAGGTGCTAAGTCACTTCTTCAGCCTCATGTGGGCTGCTCCATTGGTGAGATTCAGCTAAAAACCAGTTAGGAAGAAGAACATCAGTGCTGCTATGAAGAAGAATGATCATTACCTAACACACCTTTTCTTGCAGAGGCATGAGTTCAGTGATTTACTGTTTCTTGCCCACTACTGACTCCCATGATCTTGCATGCCCTATATCATATTAACAAAATAAGAGCTTTGGTGTTATCCCTTCCTGTCCTCCGCTGTCACCCCAAACCTTCTGTGTGAGGACTGAAAATCTAAATTATTTGTTTCAAAATTGTCAGAACAGCAGGGGTAAAAACTCTTAAAAATGAGATACTAATTATTAATGTGAATGCTTTTCACATCCATCTCCTACTAACTATCTCAATGTAATGATTCAGTTGAACATTGCTCAGTGAGAAGATCCATTTGTCATACTTCTTTAAATTTTTATCCATTTGTAAAGTTTCCCAAGACCTAGCCAGCAATAAGACAGCAAAGAAATTGCCCAAGGCATGCTCTTAAAGAAACAGTATGGGCTGGGTTCTGTTCTGCCACAGATTAGTCTAAATTGGTAGTTATTCCATGATGTCAGTGAAACTGAACTGCCGAAATGCAGAGGCGAATCTGGCCCCATGATCTAATTCCATGATGAAATTGCTAGTGTAAATAAATGACTGCTGCTGTTCAGTGCTTTCCCCCCCACTCCCCAAAGTGCTTTAATGAATAATGAATTTTATGAATAAGCTTTAATGAATGACTGAATACATTTTAACGGCCCAACTAATAAGATCGTAAGTTAGAACACTTTCCTTCACGCTTTCCTCTCCTCCACTGCCTTCCTTTTCTTCCTTGAACCAGAGAATTGCCCTTTTAAACTACCTGTCAATCACACATACAATTATCCCATCCCAAAAGGTATTACCAAATGGTAAAAGTGGCCAGTTTTCAATTCCGGGAAAGACATTCCATATCTGTTTTAAACATCTAACTCAGGTTTCAAAATGCAAGTGCTGGAACAGAACAAACCCCTAAGCATTTATTCCTTCCTTCCCCCCACCCCCCAAGATTAAAATCCATTCATTTCAATCAAGTCATTCAGAGGAAGGCTGTAAAAAGAATGACATAATTAGCCACTTAATATACTGCATATGGAATTTTAATTTCAGATGAAAATCAGAGAGGCTTTTCTAAAGCTCTTCACTGAGGAAAAAAAAATAGTGGTATTTGAAGACAGCCAGTGCTTTTCATTTTAGTGCTACTTTTTTGTCTGAGCCCCCCAGTACTCTAAGCATTACTGAGAAAACCTTCTTGAGTTCCATCAGAAGGGGCAACTATCCCCTTACAGAGGGAAGAAGTCAGGAAGACAGTGAGGCTAAGGACCTAGTTTTGCCAGGTTTCAATGCAATCACAGAGAACAAAGTGACTGCTTCCTCTGACTGAATCCTATGGGAACCATTTGGGGAGAATTTCCTGAAATGTCTTCCAAGAGGCTGAAGTACAAAAGCCAAAGATGAAGGCATCTCCAAATGGGTCTCTACTTCCAAACACACTCAGTCAGACACCCAAAGTCATATGAATAATCTCTATCTGATCCAGAAACAGTTTTTACCAAACACCTGCTGACCAACACAGTGGGATTTTATGGCTGCAGCCTAAATATTAATCAAAATTAAAAAAAAAAAAACCAAACCACCCCACAGGAGAGCTAAAAGGCAATTGGGCAGTTTTCTATCTGATGAACTTGACTGTCTCTGTAACCAGTCCATCCTGTTCAATCCTGTTGGCCAGTCATTTTGTCCTGCTTGTATTGACATATTCTGCAGGTTTTTAACCACGTTACTGAGTCAGGCAACACTAGAAGATGACCCATTAGCCTGTTAGATTAAACAAGAGACACTAAACAGGAGATAATAGCCAAAGGGGAGGGAATGGGAACAAGTCAACATTACTCAAGGCTTAGAAAGGTGTTCCAAAATGTAATCTGTGTTCATTACCTTGAGAAAATATACAGTCAACCTCCATTTGCACAAGCCTTGTTCACATGAAGTAATAATTTCAGGGGGAAAAAACCACATTCCACTAGCGTGGAATTTGTGAAATGACTCTTCCCCACATGTGCTCCTCCCAGACTTTGGGAGCAATTTCATTTACCTGCATTACTTTCACTGCCCTCTGATGACTTTAAGATCCATCTGCCCATACCACAGGGAATGCAGCAAGAAGTACAATGGTTCTGCTGTGGAAAAAAAAAAGTCCCAAGAAAACTTTGGAAACAGAAGAAAAGGTTAGAAAACTTGTGATTCAGGTATTGAAATCCTCTGGCATTGATCTACATCCCAGATTACCTCAATTGTACAACCCTTTTTCTTTTCTTTTTTTTGTTTTGTTTTGTTTTGTTCTTTTTGTGAAAGTCAAAACAACTGTGTTAAAAATATGCTTATCAGTATAAGTCTAAATTATTTCTGTTCTTTTTTTATTTGGATTTTTTTTTTCAAGGATTGGACAAAAACTTTGTAAACCTTTGCTCTTTGGGTTGCATGTGAGAGTTTTCTTCTTATTTTGGTCTGAGAATGGGGGGATGAGGAGGAACCTCTTGACCCTAATGGAAACTTCTGAGGGTTCCCCCATACCACATCATGCCAATCCTATGCACTTTACTAGATGCATAATTCAAGTCACTGCAACATTATTGTCAGCCTAAGCTGGCATACCTCACTGATGGTGGGAAAGTTAAACGTGAAGCTGCCCAAGAAAGCAGAAGAAAACCTTTATGGAGATATGCAGCATCTGAACACTAAAAGGTTGTGGGGCTGAGTTCCTGAAGAATTGTTCATGTTGAACAGGAGGAGCATGAAGCCTTGTACCAGAACTGGCACACATGAGATGAACCAAAATCTTGGGTCTTTCCTCCATGTCCCATAGGCAGTTAGAAACCACAGGGTTTTTGGTTTTTTGGGAAGAGCTGTGGGCCTTGCAAGACCACTGGAAGCCCCTTCCCAGAACACTAGTCAAGGAGCTTAGGCCAGCAGCTTAGGGTCACATGACATTCTTTCACTTTGATTGCTACAGAGGGTTGATTGGGAAAGAAAAGGGATCTGTCCAGTTTTTCCAGTATTCCAGCTCTCGGCCTCTTGGGGACCTGATGCTGAGGCAAGAGCCATTGCTCTGATCCTCTGTGTAACCAGGCTGCTGGCTTCAAACCTGGCACCCTGTTCACCTCTGGAGCCCCAGCGCCTCTCACCTGGCAGCTCTGCACTGCGGTCCTCAGACGCTGAGCATCAGACCCCACACTGAAATGCAAATGTTTCATTTTTAGGTGTTTATGAAGGTACCCTCACAGCACGTCTGGTTTCATATAATGCTCAACAAAATACACCAGCAAAGGCCTGCAGAGAGTTAAGTCATCTCACTGCAGAGTTAAGTTCTACAAGACCTCCAAAATCATCTTTTCTCCAGCCTGAGCCAGTGCAGAGCCTGGCACTCTGATAGCCAGCATATTTGGAAGCAAATGAAGGACTCACCACTGATGCCTGGCAATTTTGGAAGTGTAACATTACAAAAACTTATTAAAATCCATCTCAGAGTGTCTTGCTCCCACGCACCACTTTTTTTCTCCTTTAATTATTTGATGTTTTCAGCTGCAGGAAACACCCCCCTGCCCTTGGAACTAGAGCAACTGTGTCACAGAGATCACAGTCCCTTTAAAGTTCATGTGGTTACAACATTGCTGTCCCACTTCTATCACAAACAGTGTCACTGCACATCTGGTCTGGCTGTGCCTGTTTTCTGCATGCCCTTTCCTGCCTAGGGATCACCTTGAGCAGATGTCGCCCTCCATCCAGCGGCTGGTGCGCAGCCACGGTGGCACCGATCCAAGGAAGGAAACTGATGAGCCATCATGTTTCCCCATCCCATGCCAGCAGGGCCCTGGCTTGATTGCCCTCTTTAAAATGCTGCTTCCAGATGGAAATTCCCACTTGGAGAAAACTCTCTAAAATGCACATACCCATAGGACATTACTGGGCAAAAACAAGAAGAAGAGTCTGTTTATGGCTCTAAAGCCTGCATCCTCACTAATCTGACTCCTGGCCTCGTTATTCCTGTTGTGCTCACTGCAATAGCTTACACTGTCAACAGGAGGATATATCAGGGCAGCTAAGCACTCACTGACTCAGCACAGTCAGAGCTTAAGAATTCCCTGAGGATGGATGGACAGAAGTCAGCATGGAGGACAGTCACCAGTGTTCAGCTTGAAATGGCTGCAGGAAGAAGCTCTTCCACAAAATACAATACAGCAGCAGGCCAATTTAAACTCTTTTTCCCATTTACAACTTTTCTCTCATTCCGGATGAAGCCTGAAGGCTGTTTCAGTGTGACTGGTATTTAATACTCCCTGTCCCACTGTGTGAGACACACCATGGCAGCACCAAGGTTCAACACGCTGCTTTCCCACAGGACTGAGTCTTGAACTACAGACCATGCTTGCCACCTTTGCACCACAGTTTCTGAGTGGGTCAGATCCACAGACCTGCTCTGCTCCCCTCCACACTACAGGCCTGCAACAATATCCTAAGGCTCCTGCTGAAGTAGTCAACAAATAAGAAAACTTGTTGCATATCTTCCACAATAAACATACTTCTCATAATGGCAGGTGTAGAGAAAATATGTGGATGAGGTTCTTTGAACACTGCTTAGCTGAGAGGACATTATTTCTGCATATTTTCCTGAGCTGTCATTTCAAAGATGATGCTTTGAGTGGAATTTGTCTCACTCTGCCTTAGATATCTACATCTGAGCAAGTCACCTTTCATATTCAGTGCAGAGAAACAGGCATGTCTGGGGTGTGAATCATCTGATTTACTTTATACATCTCCTTTAGACTAAGATGAATCACACTCCAGAAGTGCTTATTTTTCTCTATTGACTATAAAGGGAATCAAGATGAATGCTCAGATAGAGACACCTACATTTGGTCAGATGACTCTTACCCTGCACCTGCTGAGACACATCTTCAGGTACCATCCTCCACACAGGCAATCATTACTCTGACTCTCCCTATCACTCACCCATGCCAAAGCCTACAACCAAGACAGCTGTTCACTCAAGGTCCCCTCCAAAATCTGCTACATAACCAAAGCCAGCACAGGGATCTGCACAACAGCCTTTGCTACAGAAATTAATAGGCAAAATAAGAGGGAAATGTGTCACTGTATTGCAGGAAGCCCCAGATTGGAAGGGTGGAATTAGAATAACATACATGGAAGGAATTAGCATTGTTGGCATAGAAGATGGGATCCCATTGAAGACACTTAGTCCAGGGTGGAGTCTGGGGAACATAATCATTTCCATTGGCAACTGTTAACAGCAGGAATCACAAATAAGAAAAAGAAAAATTATCAACTATTTGTAGCTTTTGAATTTTTCACAAAACCCAAGAAAAAAAGGTAAAGGGAGTATCCATTTGGAGAATGCCTGCATTCATCCCTACAGGGCTCTGTGAAGAGAGGTATAGTTAAGGCTGATTCCTCCTGCACTCACAGCACTGAGGAGCTGAAGTGCACAGAGCTCAGAGAAGTGGCAGATCTCCTGTCGGCATAGCCTTCCACTTACATGAGAGTGGCCATGCCAACCAGTGATCACTGACTGGCCTGTCCCCCTACAGCAGATATCCATTTTGGTCCATAGCCATCCACAGCCCGTGAATTCCTGTGAAGTTTAGCCCTGGTTCACTTATACCCATCCTACATTTGTATGATATTCTTACTTATCTTTTTTTATTCCTATCATCAGTCATGTGCTGCTTATATTTATTGCAGGCAAGCTGGTTGGAAGGTTTAACTGAGAACCAGCTCGTCTCATGAACATACCTGGCACATGTTGTGGTTTTTCAGTGAAATCAGTGAGAAACATCACCTTGCTAGGGAGAACATTGATTACACACAGTACTGTTTCCCTGACCCATCAGAGCAAGTTCATAGACATCCTATCTGGATGTCCTCAAGGTTCAGAAATCTCCCTGCCTCTTGTCCTGTTCACATCCATGCCCTCAAGAGCACTCACTTGCTGTCAGAGGTGTCCAAAAATACAGCATGCCCCTCTCACATGAGGCACATACTAGCCAGAAATAACCAGTGTTTCCATTCAGTGTGGCTATCTGCCCTTTGGTCTCCCAGGCATTCACTATGCCCACATTCTGCAGCTACGCAAGGAAACATTCATTTGCTCCTTGTCCTGGCCCAAGTCTCCAGCAAGAGATTTCCTAAGCTGGGGCATGGGAGGACAAGCTGGGTTTCTGCAACTGACATATGGAGTCATAGCACTGTTGATATCCATTAGCACAGACCTATGAAATGTCCAGGACAAACATGAATTTGGGATAAAAACAAACAAAGCAGATTTTTATAACATGGATGAAGTATTAAAAGATTGTTTTATTTTTAAAAAGACAATTCAAAACATCTGGAATCTCAACCAAGTCTCTGTACAAACTACTTTAACCCAAGCTCCCTGATATTTATGGAATTTCCCCTGCACTGCACTCTGAGCAGAGCTGACTGGCTGAGGTGAACCAGGCTTCTTTCCTGTGTTAGGAAAAGCAGCTGGATACAGAGTGCCTGCTTTGGGTGGGCAAACACACTTAGCTGACAAGCCATTTTTTAATGGGAATATTTGGCTGAGTACTCATCCCAAAAAACAGGCCTGAGTTTCTAAATACCCTGGCATCACAAAAGGACGTGTGACACCCTTCTTTATGGGCCTGGCATAGCTCCTCCTACGCTACTATAGCTTCTGTCACCCTCTCCGTGTAGCTCATGAGTCAGCTCACCGGTAGGTGACTCACTTCAAACTCTACTCTGAAAACAAAAGGCTCAGTGCTGGGTCTTTAGATATGCTAGTTGCTGCCAGTGCTATCTTTCCATAACAGAGGAAGACAAGAGAAGCCAAAGCAACAATGTCCTTCAGACTGCAACCTGAGGACCTGTGCTCACCATCAGAAAGCCACACTTTCCTAATTCAGTATTTCCTCAGGCTGCCACTGGCTTTCTCTGCTTACCACAGCAGGAAGTTGCACCATATGACACCTGCCCAGAATATTGAGCATTTGGCTTAAAAAGCACAAAGTCATGGGGAAACAATGATTAACTGTAAATCACCGTGGAATCCAGTCCCCAGGGGAATACCTGCAGACAGCCTAGCAAATTGGTATGGATGTACATTAGCTCACCAGACTGCATCCAGGGCTAATTTAATGGAGTATTGCTGCAGCACAAATAGAGGCAAGATACTGCCTGGTCCTCCAGCAACCAGTTTCAGTGATCTGTTTCCTATCAAGCTGGCATGCTTAAATGAGGCAAAAGAACATGATGTGTCAAATCTGTGCTAGTCTCTGAGGATCACTAGCTTCAGACAGTCAGATTTAAAAGCTGGTCAGCATAGCCTCTGAAGCCTTTCATCCTGGCCTCATGCATGGGAAGAGGACATAAAAGGTGGAACTTATATGGGGCTTTGTAGATTGTCATCAGTGCTGTGAGGGTACTTCTACATTCACTGAGGTCAATGGCAAGGCTCCCGCTGCCTTCTTTGGGTGCATGGGCAGGGAGTGTTGAACTGCACCCAGGAACAAGGAGGAAGCACTACTGGAAAGCTGAAAGGAAGTGCAGGGCTCAAGGGCAAGCTGGCACCCACCTCCTTCAGCTGCAGCTACTTGGTGACTGTAAGCGGTACTCCTGAGCGACAGAAGTTTTAGGGATTTGGATATCACTGGGATTATCAAAGCCTAGCTCTCAGTGGTACAAAAGACCTCAACTTGCAGCTTTCTGGGACTAGGAGAAAGTTAATTCACAGAACCATAAAAATTCTAACCTGTTCAAGAGCTGACCTTCATTCAACAATCTTTTTGAATAATGACACATGCACTCAGGATAGACCAATTGTGTTTTCAAGGCTCTGTTTCTAAAGGTTTTGCCATGTATTTAACTTTACCTCAGAAAATGCCCTTTGCAGCAGACTGGAGCCTTGTGTTATATATAGAAATGTGTGATAGCAATAGACAGAGAGGAACCACAGAGCTGACAGCAGGAAGGGTCAGGGCTTTGAAGTCATATTTGGGGCTCATCTCACTTGGTAAGAAATCTGGGGTCCATAGCAGGTGAATGGAAGCAAAGAGGCAATCCTAGAAGGGGTGAATTACAAGCTCTGTCTCAGAGAGGGAAGTTTTTCACTTCCCTTTGCCCTCCCCACACTGCTAATCCTGCTGTGGGGGCTTCTTCTACCTCAGCCTCTTGTCCCTACAGCACAAAAGCAACCTCCCTCAAGAAGGCTACCACAGGCCTGTGCTGATCTCTGCAGCAGCCAAGAGGCAAAAGCAGCTACAGCTGGGATCAGTTCTGCTTCTGGCATCTGTGTTCAAGCCCAGCTGCTCAGCTGGGGCCTTGCTCCTGCCTCTTGCCAGGCTGGTAACCTACAGCCAAACACCCCCAGGTCTGCACATCAGTACTCTCCACCTGCCTCCAGCATATGACCCTGGCCCAATTTTGGATTACCCTGTGAGTCACATTTTTCCTACCTGCCTCTTCCAGCCCTCCCAGCAGAGTGGCAGCATGGGGGGCCAAGAGTGGAACCCATCACTATCTGGCTCTAAGCCAGTGAGCGCCAGGCTCTGCAAGGGAAGGTGGGGTGCAGACCAGCAAACCAAGCAGCTGAGCTTGATTATCTCTATGCGGGTTTTAGGCATCATGAGGCTGAGGAGAAAGCTTGTTCTGCTGGCACCTCGAGACAGCAGAAGGCATGGTTGCTCCTCCCTAGGGATGCTGCTGCAGTGGGCACTCCATGTTCTCCCACTGAACTGAGTCATGCGTCACCTGTGTGTCACGGGTGAAGCTGGCCGTGAGAGGTGGAGACCAGGGAGGTGGCAAAGTGTAGGGACAAACAGGGACAGGGCTCAGGCAGGAGCACCAGTTCCCCCGCAGGGGTCTGTGCACGGGCGAGTGGGAGCGCTTCACCTGAAGGGCTCAGTCACCTGCGTGCTGCTACTGCAGGTGTCAGCTCAGGGCTCCCAGGAGCCTCCCCCTGCCCTGCAGCCCCGGCCCAGCTGCAGGCACGGACCGCCTGCCTCTGCCCGGCCCTCCCCGCGCTGCCTGCCCGTGGCTGCTTAAGGAAACAGCTCGCGTGGGGTGCTGCGCAGGAGACAAATTCCAGCGCTGGGGTCACATTCCTCGAGCAAGGAATCTGGAAGTCCTTCAGTACTGGCTAAAGACTGCAAGCTAACAGAGCTCCCTGTCCCCTCGGCAGAACTGAGGTTCAACCAGCAGAGTGGTTTCTGCTTGGTCAGTGGGTTGCATGAAATGCGTGCAACGGTGATAAATTATCATGAGCACTTTGTAGTGCACCTTGACCAAAATTAAGTTACTCACGAAGTGATTTCTTAGAATTGCTTCTTTGCTCGCTCTTCCTGAACTCTTGAATTACAAGTCTGTGATTAATTACTACAGCAAACTTTAAACTGTCACCTAAGAACAAAAGGTCTTCTTGATAGCGGATGTTTACTCTCAGCTGAAAGGGTACATGCTCAAATTTTATTCAGTGTATCTTACTTGCATTTTAATTTTTCAAGTGGAAAATATAATTTGGCTGCACGGAGAAGCAGAAAGGTGAAAATGTCATTGGATAAAACCTCTGACTCTTTGTCACAATTGGCACTAACAAATGTCTTCCGGAAGCTAGAGGTCACTGCACACACAGTCCTACAGCCTTCGGGCATTAACCTGAAGTAATTGTGTGGAACTGGAATTCCTAAAGCAAGGTCAGATAGTTTATCCCAAATGTTAGCAAATTCAACAATTGATCTAACACAGATGCTTTCATTCCCTCCATTGCGATGCTCCGGAGGTAGAGAAGGAGTGGTTTTGAACATGGCTGCTGCTTCCTCGGTGCACCCGAGCAGCAATCCCGCTGCAGATGGGCTTTGTGCTGCACCCAGATCTGACTGTAACTGCTGTGACCCTCCCCCAAAAGGTATTAGGCCTCATCTACATAGGTGTATAATTTTTTAATACATAGGGCAGCAGGAGACACTAGCTACACTGTCACCTAAGTGTTTCTGGAAGAGGAAAAAGAGCTATTCAGCATTAAAGATTCAGGAATGTCTGTTGACATATTAAGGAAACAACCTCGGGGGACAGCTGACACGGCTCCAAGAAGCATTACCAAGGGAACAGTGACGCAAATGTCTTCCATTTTTACAGGCTGGCAGCTGGCCAGGTTCCCTCGCCTGATGGCTGATGTAATGCTAATCCCTATCTGGGTTAGCGCTCGGATATCAACCACAGCAGCTCACTGTGCTGCAATCAATATAGAACACTTTTTATAGAAGAGCATACAGAAAAAAATTCTGCTCCAATCTACTAGGAATATGTACAGTAGAGTAACAGCAGGGGAAATCTAATGGCTCACCTGGAGCTCACCCAGCGTGTGCTTTTGCAAGCGTGCACGTGTGTGTGCAGGCTCGTACACAAACCCATCTACACCTCAAATAATGGCAAGTCCAGGCGAGGGCCACACATTGAGAAAGGGCTGGCTGTGCATCACGTACAAGAAGAGCCTTCCAATTCCTTTATTAAGTGATGTATTGGCAGAGGAAAACAATCAAAATGGGACCGGAAAATAAAATGAGTTATCAGTCATAGCGTGGAGTAAAATGGATGTTTCTGTAATGACAACATTTTGTAGTTCTGTGAGTACCAGAGGGCTCTGTGGGGATTGAGGAACCCTTAGAGCACACCTCTACAGAGTAGACAGCACTGAGTCAGAGTGAAGGACGCACAGTCACTGGCATCAAAAACCACCAGCCCTGCAGTCGGTGTGTAAATTCCTTCGTAGTGCCACCAACACCAGCACCTTAAGACAAGAAATGAGCAGGAAAGGAGTCCAGGGATCCTGAATTACCATGCAATTATCTGAGTAGCAATTTGGCCTTGTCATTAAAGAAGAATGTTGAAATCCTGAGTAATTTCCAGTTAATATAGTCCTGGCTTTATACCATCGACCATGGAAAACCTTTCCACTGCTTGACTGCACCTAAAACCACTCTAGAGCACTGGTTTGCTGTGAGCTGATAGTGCAGCTTCCTGCTTCATCACTCCATTTCCTGCAAGGGATGACCCCTGTCAGTTTATTTCACAGGATACTGGTGTCATAACTGTGAAAGTACCTAAGGGTGTTCTTGTCCCAGATAAAATTTTAAGATAAACTCCTTGTGTAACAAAGCAGATGAATTCCAGCCTTATCCTGTGCTTAACTAGTGTGATGAGGAATTATGCAGCATTGTTTCCTTCTAGCACCCCTTTATCAGGTAATATTTAAGGGAACATTTAGGAAAATACTACTTAAAAATATAAGCTAATATTCCAGTAATATCATTAGTCCTGGGGTTAACTCCTGGCAGATGTGAGAAGAACACTTACCATGTCATTCAGGGTTTCTAGAGGGGGTCAGCTTCACAGAACAGCCCAAGAGTTGGGTTGATATTTTGGGAAAATCCAGTTACATGGCCTATGGAGATTAAAAAGGCAATACTCTCAACCACATCCATACCCAGGCCACACTCAAGGCAATTTTTCGACAGCAGCTGGTGTTGACTGGACTGAGTACCTGACCCTACCTTTCAGTGCAGCAAAAATGAAGGAAATCAGTGTCCATTCATGTTAGGCCATACCTACACAAGGAGCCACATGGCATAAAGCTCCCCTGAGATGCTCACCAGCACCCAGCTGCAACCTCACACATCCATCAGGTGTTCCCTTGTATTTCTGCCTCTCTTTTGCCAGGAGCTGCCAGGACACAGTGCTTTTTGTAGACATCCCTCCCTCTCTTTTGCCAGGAGCTGCCAGGACACAGTGCTTTTTGTAGCCATCCCTCCCTCCTCTGCTCTTCATTCCCCACCAACAGAGTCCTGGACACAGCAGCAGTAGCTTCAGGAAGTGCTGACTATGGTAGTGATGTGAGGGTGGTGTCTGCAAGAGGGTTTTCTGGATCCTTCCAGCAGGCAGAAAGGCTCAAGGAGCAAAACAGGGAAGAAGAGTGAGGCAGGACTTACAAAAAAAAAAGCAGGGCAGCTGTGGCAAGACCAAAGCAAGAAGAGGACAGCATTTCTTTTTTTTGCTTCTTCCTTTATTTCTACACCTTTGGTCACCAGAAGCCATGGCCCTCTTCCAAACACCCATCCAGCTCAGTGCTTCCTGGCCCAACACTGGCTGCACTGCCTTTAATTTTCAAAATACCCTCTAAGCAAAGGGATAGTCTTGTTACAACATCCTCATAAAACAGACCAGTTGAGAGCACTAATACAATTGTATTACCCTCTCTCTGATTTGTGAAGAGGTAAAATGTTTGATCACCAAAGAGCTCTGTTCTCCAACAAAGGAATTAGCTGAGGTTTCTCACATGTCAGTATGGGAGGAGAAATCGTATTTCCCTTTCAAAAAAAAGTAAGGAAGAGGCACATAGCTCAAGCAAAGATTACATTGCAGCACCCTTTGGAGCACATGCCAGTGCTCCAGACATGCCCTCCCTTTGAGCACATACACAAGTAACAGGGAGGGAACTATATGCCCAGTCCTCCTCGTGGAAAAAGATGACCTCATGGAATTACGATGCAATACCAATGTGAAAGGAAAATCCAAGTCCTTCCTATGCAATCTATAGGACATTGGCACAGTTTCTAACATATGTGATTATATTTCCTTAATATTTGATGAAACGCTTAAGGGAAACGTTCTAAAATTTTTGATGTAATTACAGTTTGTTGTGCTAGAATTCTGAATGAAGAACAGTCTCCATTATTTTTTCCTCATGCTCATACTACATTATATTAAAAGCATACTCTGCTCTGACAGACATGCTGTGTGCTTTATAAATACTTTGCACAGTTGGAAACATTAAGTTTAGCAAAAATCCCAGTGCCAGATAATGCAGTGTGGAGAACCTCCTTTGTAGCAAATGGTCTGCACACTGATCATGGGAGGTGATCTCCAGATCATGCAGAAGGACCTGCTCTGTATGTCCATGCAGCTCAGCAGGGCTCCTCAGGGTCCAGCACTGCTGAGTGGAGCACTCACCTCTCACATAAGGACACAAAACCGATGAGAAGACTCCAAACAAATTAATACTCTGGTCTAGGTGATGTTTGTATCATTGTATTGTAAAATATAAGATACATATCAGTTAGCACCAGTGCCCTGCAAGGTTCATTGGCTTCCCAGCTTCTCTCACACACCGGGGTTCAGTAGTCTCTGACAATCCAATTAAAGTGACTCAGGCATTATCACATGGTCTTTCTGACTCTAAACAACCTGCTTCATTGCAGTACTCCTAGAAATAGTCAGAGAGCTCCAAAAAAGATAATTCTAGTATTTTGTTTTAAAATGTTAATGCAAGGCTGATATTCATAATCTCTAGTGACCAATTAATAAAACCAGGTGGTTTTCAGGGCAAAATCATTAGACAAAATTCACAGGAATGAAAAAATGTCATTATTTCATTCTCAGAGCAAATATGGTTCTGTGTTTTCAGTGGAAGAATCATTCTTATCCAGGCCACCAGCATCTGGGGATTTCCACATTTTTCCTACGTATAAACAAAATAAACTTGGGGTGTGGATCAGTCTCAAGTTCCAAAGCCTCTGATTCCCTTCCAAAATGAAGGCTATGTCAGGTGCAAAACTGATTCCTGTTCCCAAATGGAATAATATGTTCTCTGTGTGCAGAGCTGGAGTCAGTATGTTCATGGATGGATTTGTGCCCATTCCATGTTAATGGAAGGGTCAGAAGGAAAATATTAGTGAACAAGTGCATTTTACACACCTTCCCTTTACGAGGTATCATCCCACACCACATCAGTATATATTGGCAGCAAGTGAGAGATACAAGCCAGTTCTTAGGCTTTAATGCCCAATGGCACCTTGACGTGACAAAAACATGGTTGAACAACATGCAGGAAATACTGCTAAGGGAAATAGACATTTAGAAACAAAAAGCAAACATTTCTTTGCCTGAGAAACACTGAAATGGAGCATTCTTGCCTGAATTCATGGGAACGCGTTTCCTTTATTCCCGTTACCAACTGTGTGGCAACTGATGGTAATTTTCCTCATGGTTTTCACATTATACTCTCTTTTTTGAAATGTTGTTCCCTGTCTAAAGCACACACTGGTCAGGGAGAACTCTGTGAACCCTCCTAGCAGCCCTGTGAAAAGCAGGACCTGTGCTCCCGTTCAGGTGATGTGAGGACTGCAGAACATAAAAATACTATTCCTAAAGATAGAGAAAAATCTGCTTTAGCCCAGAACACAGGGGTCTGCGTTTCTTTTCACACTCCTGCACAAGCATGAATTAGCTAGAAAGGGTCTTGCCTGTTCTGTTGTAACAAGTGTCACACAAAAGTAGATGAACAATAACCTTGGTCTTAACAGCAGCCCCTGCCTTTGAAGACACATTTCTTAGTGGCAAATCACCCATCAAGGTGAACATTTGGCCTTATGCCTTAAAGCGAAGGCACAGGCAGCTGAAGAGCTGAGCTGAGTCCTGGCCTGGTGGAGATTGCCCAGTGGTAAGTTTGGGAGACCAAAGAGAATGAGACTTCCTTATCGTGCCCATTAGGCACTCGAGCCCTGTCTGGCTGAGTGCAGCTGCACCTCTGAGTCTCTGACCATCGGAGGAGCCATGCTCGGATCTAAGTAGCTGGAATCACTTCACCCCTGGGTCATTATGATATTCAATTATGGCTCTGTACTTAAGTGACACAATAGGTATGGGAACTGAAAGCACAAGAACTCCTAACCTCTGATCCCAACTCTACAACAGAATCCCTCATTGGCTTTAGGCAAGGTACTTAACATCTCCTCCTCAGTTTTCCCATTTGCAGAAGGGGGCTAATAATACTCAGCTACCTACTCCACAGGGAAGTCCTGAGGATTCATTACTTAATGTAAAGTGGCTAGAAGATGAAAACCTGCATGTAAGTGCCAAGCATTATTACAGCTACCAGGTTTAGCTTCAATTTTTGCGACTTGCTTTCTTCTTTGAAATGAGAAAAAGTGTTCCTTTTAGTCAACCAAGATTAGTGTTCTGCACTGCATTTCCTATAGAAGTGGGAAGGCGCCCTGGGAATATGAAAGGAAAGGGGAAAAATGTGTCCCTTTGGATCCTCTACCTTTCACATCCTCTCAGGAAATTGTTTTGAAAGTGTCCGACACTTGGTGCAATATGCTGCAGTCACAAGGCAAAAATTTTACTCTTTCAAGAATGTTTTATGAGCACTAGGAATAAATCATCTTTAGCAGGGATGGTGAAGCATAATGTTAAGAATCTGTGATTTTCATCAGAGGTAAAGAAATTATTCTAAGCTTTTCTCCAATTTGTTCATGAAACTTTAACAAGAAAATACCAAGGGCCATTCTGGCACATCGCTGGGATATGTACGTTAAGAAAAACCAAGGGGAGTGTTTCAATTGACCAAATTATTTCCTTCAGTCTCAAATGATTTACATGTTTGATTTTAAGCAACAGTTCTAGTATGGCAAACTACTTTCAGGACAAGGCAGTCAACTTCATGCTTGGTCAGCATCTTTAAACAGACTGGCATAGTTGTGTGGTGGAGGGCAGGGGGACTGGTCATCCTAACATGAGCTGCACTGAGACTACAGTCTGCAATAAATGGATGCAGCAAACAAAAGGACCAATTCAGTATTTTCAAATGCTAAGATTATTGGAAACAAAGGAAACAATTTTGTCACCCCAGAAAAAAAAAAAAAAGGGCCTTTTATGATTGTTCTGAAAAAGCCCCCTACCATGAACGGCTGCCACTCCTAAGAATTTAAAGCATGCAGCTAATGCACATGGCTCTACTTCCAGCTTCATTAATATGAGATTTTGGCACTGCCAGGAGCACCTCCTGTGTGTACTGGAGCTGGATCTGGCATTAGCACACCAGTATGTTTCTGTAGAATTAGTCAGAGCACACAATGTGGTGTTTATGCCAGTTTTATGCTGACTGGAGGACAGACCTTACCTGATTCGGTGCAGTGCCTGCCAGAATGTGTCAGACGTATCTGAACCAGTAGGTTTGTGCTTGCTCAGTGCTTGGCTTCACATGGCTATGATGTCCTGGTCCAGCACAGAATGCTTTTTAGGCCAGATTTTCTATCCCATGAAACTGTGAGTTAAGACACACAGTGCAGTTACATGCCTTGCTTATATTAACCAGATGTTCTGCCCCTTTCCTATAAGGTGTTATTTAATTACCATATTTATAACAGAGATTATATAAGTCCAGAGAAAAAAACTCTCCTTTGATGTTTGCTCCCAGGCTTCAGGTTTTCTTAGTGAATGCAGGAATTGTCAGGTGCCTCCTGAATGTAAAACGGTTATGCATCTCTTCAATAAGTAAATGAAAGGCACCAAGTTAACATCAGTGAAGCATGTAAAGAAAAGGGGTATTAGATCAGAAGAGAAATCTACTGTCTGCTTCTGCTCTTCTCACTTCCCATTGACTGAGGACTAAGACCAAGCCACCCAGCACTCTGAGTTGCTCCACTTTCAACAAATATTGGTCAAATCCCGCAGGACTGGAGCCAGCTTTGAGACATGCTGGCAAGAGGATTCTGCTAGGATCCTCCCTTCCTCATCATCCCTCCCAAGCAGAACAGAGTAATTTTCAGCAAAGTGGGTGGGGAGGGTTCAGAAATCTTTGAGCCCCTACAGCTTACCCAGGCGACACAGAGGCCAGCCACATGCACACTGGGGATGTCAGCGTCCCAGCTATTTTCTAGAAACAATTCCCTCTGAGGGGAGCAGTCCTTCAGACAAAGCCTTATGACACATCCGGGTGACTTTCAGGCTCTTTTCCTTTTCTTCTAATTACTTGGTCATGGAACCCAGAATAATTAGCCATAAGTGGCCAAAAGAGCCACAGAAACAAAATGCCTCTTGGGACATTGCAACACAATACTGAACTAGTAAAAAGAAACTTCATTAACCTAAGAAGAGTGTGAGTCTCTTTGTTTCACCTGCTTTCTCCAAAGTCCCCATCTTATTATTCTTCCTTCCATGTATGGCTTTTTCTGTTTTCTCTACATAATTCTCTCCTGTCTTGGTTTGCATTCCCTCTTCTAAAAATAATTTTCTTCTCTTGTTCATTATGCCACTCCTTTTCTTTACACTATGGTTTTACTTTCTTCTCTCATTTTTTCTCTGGTCATTCCCATTCATTCCTGGCCATTGTCATCCTCAGTTTCTTGTCTGGCTCTTCAGCTGTCCATTGCTCTTCTCTCCCCTTCACTTCTCCCTGTCTGATGTTTTCTCTTCTTTCATATTGGCATCCCTGAGGAAATTAAGTTCTCTCACTTTGAATCCTACACATTCTTACTCCCCATTCTTGCAATCCTTCCCTTTCTTACACTGTCTGTTATTCTCATTCCTTCTTGCCTCACTGCCCTGCAAACTTTCTGTATCTTTACCCTTTAACTACTTGGCGAAATGTTGCTGACAAGCTGTGGATGTCACTTCAGCCACAGGAGCCATAGCCATGGGAGTGATGTTTACAGAAGCAAGATTGGGCTGAAATGAAGCTCTGCTTGTGCACAAGTTAACCCATGGAGAGTTATTAATGTGGCTTATCAGAGGGTGGGTCAGCAGACAGGAAAATCCCAAGCTTATCTGTTTGTCCCTTGGACAGCTATGCCTGTTTTGTCACTGTTACTAATCCTTTCCCGTTTTCCCAAAGAATGTTGTGGGTGCTGCACAGATCAAGGGCTGCTGGTTGCCCCTTCCCTTGTCCCTCTTGGGAGTGGGGAGGGTTGCTGTGGCCAAAAGCATGCAGTAGCAGAGCCAGATCCCCTCTTCCACTCATGTTGGTATGCAGCTTGGAGTCGCGTCAGCTCTTTGGATGAGATGTTCTTTCTGTGGCTGGAAATTGCATCAGAAGTTCATGGCAGAGGACAGCTGAGCCACCAGGGCAGCAGCCAGCAGTGCCTGGTAGGGTGCTTTTGCACTCCCTTCCTGAGCTTTACCCAGGTAGTTTCCTGCTGCACTGCCTGCTGATGCACAGGAAGGACAGCCATGCACAGCCTGGGGGCTAGAGCTGGTCACTGGCCATGCAGTAATAGTGCATAATGTGCTTTAAAGTCGCTGTGATGAATCCCCTCTGCTCATGGCCAGCCTTCACACTAAATTCTCTCTCCACAGTGAAGAAGTCTAGAAACTACCCGGACTAACTCCTTCCCAAGGGTACCATCACAAAGTCAACAAAGTTGCAGTATAAATGCATGTGTCCCATTGTTAGGGGTGGGAGAGGCAAAACTGACAGGGGTTTGTCAGGAACACCCACAAAGATCCCTAGACACAGAGCAACCAAGTTTAAAGATCCAAAGGCCAGTGTCTTGCAACAGCAGCAGCCAAGCACAGTCAAGCAACAAATGAACATTTGCTTTTCTGCTTCATATCCTTCCCAGTTCTTTCCTTAAGGAAAGATTAATAATTTTGGCCGCAGAGCCTGGGTTCACACAAACACATATGAAACCAGCAAACAATACCCCCATTAAATGCATCGAGAAGCTCAGAGACTGGAACAACTCACCTCCAAGAGCTTCACCCAAGTCCCACAGGAAGGCTACAGCAGAGCCAGAAATAGAGCCCAGACCTCCTGACTCCAAGCCCTGGGCCCTAACAAAAACACCAGCTTCCCTCCACCAACCCTCTCTTCATATACTACATTGACCAGACTGGAAAAGGCATTCAAAATAAATAAAACCTGCTTCTTGCGCCAAGTTTTAAAAAACATTTTCTTGTCATGGCTGGTTGTTTTTCTGCTGCTAGACATTAGGCAGTCTCCACGAGTGAGACAGCTCTCCTTTCTTCTCCAGGAAACACAGTTGTCTCCCACATGTTGCACTCAGTGTAGCTCAAAGAAATGTTTTAGGAAATTCCCCCTAATTCGGTGAAATTGTTAGCTTGGCAGTGGCATGATGGAAACAGGACTGAAGGATTGCCTTGGAGCTTTTTTTTCATTTTTCCTTTTTAAAGTGTACAGGAGAGCTCGGGCTTCAGACGGGCTGCTGAGGAAGACAGAAACTCATGTTACATAGGAAGGACTTGGCAGGCCTGAACACAGAAATTTCCAGAAGTGTTTGCGTGGCAACAGCTCTGTGCCAATCCACATTTTTTAGCTATTCTGGCTGCATGCCCAGCCGAAAAGAAAGTCTTGTATCTCCACGCAGTTCACTGGCTTCCCTGAGGAGTTTCCATACTGCATGGCAACCTTGGATAATCTCATTTGCGCGCCAGAAAAACTCCTGCTACTTACACTGTTACTAAATACCAGATGTGCTTAATAAAGAGTAAGTGGAGCCAAACCTAGGGTAATCACATAACCTATCATTAACATTTTCTAAAAACAAAAAAAATGCCATTGGAACAGCAGATTACTGTTTTGCTTTGTTTGCTTTACGCCCTGTTACGGGAACCCCTGGGGTGCTGGGAAGGGAGCACGGCAGGAGCAGACAGCTCTGGCACGGCCGATGACATTGTTTACAATCACACCCCTGCACATCTGAAACATGTGTGAGAAAGTAAAGGCTAAGCAGATTTCCCCGTGCTGGAGAGGGAGGGGAGGATTGCAACAGGAAGTCTGTGCCACCAAGAAAGTGCTGGAGTCTCGTGTTTCTTCATTCCGGGGAGGTGGCCGGGGAGGGGAGATGCAGCAAGGGTGGTGGGAGTCTGGTCCTTCCCAATATGCACATCCCCGGGTCCCTGGTGCACAGCAATACAGGAGTGGGCCTTGTTCCTGGAAATTTAATGATGGCCCAAATCCTCCAAGCCCATTTAAAATGCATTTTTGTGTGAGTCAGGGGGCCAGTCACCACACAAAATGTGTGTGCACATTTATTATGGATTTAAATGGAGATGTTGCACATGTGCATATCTGATGCTGACCAGAGCCTTGAGGGAAATAGCTAAATCTCAGCGATGGCGAGTGAATTGTGCTGTGGCAGGCTGTTAAGAGGAGGGAGACAGATCCATCACAATGCAGTCCTTGTGTGCCCTGGGCAGTGGAGGTACCAAGAGCAGGGAGTCACCCAGGTGTGAGAGGGGCAAGCCCTCCCTTAAATGAGAGGAGGATGAAAATTCTTGCTTCTCCCACAGCTGTCTCTACAACTGACAGGGGAGAATGGACTTAAATGACTAGCCAAAGAGCTTTTTTCTTTATTTTAGTGCCCACTAAATGGACGAGAAGCCTGGAAAATGCATGCCAGCCTTCACAGGTCTGCTTGCTCTGGCTGTGTGGAAAGCAAGGTAAGGGGATGGGAACAGGGACAAGTCCAGGCCTTGCTTGTTTTGTACACAAAGGCGAAGGCAGGGAGCGGGTGCAGTGAGTCACCCTCATCACACAGCAGCCCGGAGCAGTGCCATTGCTCTAGGCCCTCAAGGTAAACTCTGATCCAAGTCAGTAGGAGTTGCAGCTATGCAAAGCTGGGATATCTGATGCCAGGAGCTGTGCCAAGGACACCAGGTGAGGAGGTCACAGTAGGTGTCAGCCTGCCACAGCCCAGGAGCAGGAGGGCGGTCACAGCCCAGCGCTCACATGGCTCCCAGTGTGACTGAACCCCAGTGTTTTCCAAAGCCTGGATGCAAGGAGAGAAAAGCCAGCAGGCTGGGGAAACACAATGGTCTTGATGCTGCAAGCCCACTGCTTGTGCCATTAATTTGTGGCCCCATTGGTTGCACCCCCTGTGCAGGGTGGTGCCCACACTCCACGTTTCCCCGCGAATCCAGCAGTGCTGATCCCACAGGCTGCACAGTGTGTCAGTGAGCAGCACGGCCGCCTGTGCTGTCCCCAGGCCAAACAGATGGTACCATCCTGCTTCCCAGCACAGGAGCAGCTGCACAGTGCCAGTGCTGGAGCAGCTGCCCTCGCTCGGGCCAGCCTTCTGCCTGATGTAGGTATTGCTTGGCTGGCCCTCAGCCAGAGGCTCAGGGCAGCAGATGACTCAGGGCACCAAAACACCCATGTCCCCACCAGCTATTCTGTCTGCACAGCAGCCCTGGGCAGCTGGGCTTGCTGATGCCACCACTCAGAGGTCAGGCTGAGGAGGATGTGGTTAGCCTGTTGGGGGATGAAACTCTAGGGCACTTGGGTCCTGCCACACATCTCCCCCTTCCAGCTCCCTTTGTCCCATGGCTGGAGTGGTCCTGGCTGCTCAGCCTCCAGATGGAAAGACTGGGTCTCACCTGCGCTACGGAGAAGCCCCAAAACATCCTGCAGTATTCCAATCTTGTTGCTGGTGCCTTTCCTCTCTTTGGCACCATAGTGTCTTGGGCACTCCTGGAGCACTGAGGGAGCAGTCTGTTACTTGACAGCCAGAGCTGGAGCAAGAGGCTTACTTCAGCCACAGCTGCAGGCACAGAGTGACCAGCTTTCCCAAATTAAAAACCTGGGACAGCAGTGACGTAGCCAGCAGCTCACTCCCTCAGTCTGCCCACTCCCTATCAGACAGAAGACTTCGTATCAGTGCAGCTGCTGGTTCAGGGAAGTCTCACCCCACCAGCTGTGGGTGGTGTGCAAGAGACCCAGGACAAAATTAAGTAGCTGCTGCCCAGTGCTGTATCACCGTTTCCACTTCAAGGTTTAAGGATCTTATAAAGTCAGGGAACAGCAAAGAGGAGCAGCTAATCAGCTGCATGAAGCCACTCCTTCCTTCCCTCACTGCTGCCAGGGTCTCCCAGCCCCTGCCCACCCTGCCAGATGCCTCCAGCTAGCTGCTCCCCTCTTGGCCTCCCCCCAGGAGACTGAGGGAATGAATACTCAGGCAAGGCTCCTTGATGTGAGGATCCAGGCACCTCCACACACCCCACCAGACCTGTCCCCTTCCTCGCTGCACTGCAGAGACCACTCACTTCAGTTTGTAGACAAACTAACAACATGTTTTCCTACAGCTGCTTCTGGGAGTTCAGTAACTGCACTGCTCTTTGGAGTTTGGTTCTGATTGTTGTGTTGTGAAGGGGCTCCCATCAGATGGTCCCGGAAATGAACACCTAACCCCATCCCTAGCTGGCAGCACAAGGGAAAGGCTCCTGCCAAGCAGTCACAAGACATGCCACAAACAGCTTGCTTCACTGCCCTGCCAGGGAACAAAGTCCATCACCAGTAGGAGACTTCAGTGTGCAAAGTGGAGCTCATGAGCTTTATGGTGCTGGGATGCACGTGAGGTTTCTATTTTCTGCTGTGGCCAAGCAGAACTGGAGCAACACTTGGCAAGGCACTGCACAGGTCTGAACTGTGGGGCAGTCCTTGACCTGAAGGGCTATCTCAGGAGAGACAATAAAGGCAATAAAAGGCACAAGGAAGCAGAAGGGACATAAAAAGAAATTTGCAAATATGACAGTAATGGCATGATCAGTGTGAAAAGAGAGGGGGTTTGAGATCTTAATTAGGAAAGAGCTAAGGGAGAGGTATGAGAAGGACAAGAGCAGGAAAAAGCAGAGAAGGCAGATGAGATGAGGCTGAGAGGAAGGCAAAGGAGAAAGGGAAGGGAACTCTGACAGGTCCTATTACACCTTCTTCTGTTCCCCAGCCTGCAAGATATAGGGAAAGGGACATAAAACATCATGTGCAGTAAAGATGCAGAGGGTGACTGCTTCATCCTTCATTTCTTACACCAGTAAGCCTAACCTGACCCTGTCTTTTCCCATGTCACGGGGCTGCTGTGCCTGTTAAAACAGCCTCTCCTAGCTCCCATCAATCAGAGCCTACGTTGGACAAGCAGGCAACACAATGTCAGGGAACAACCACAACGTGTATGCACACAGGAAAGATCTGTTAGAGCTCTCCAACACATTGACAGGTTTTATCTTATCTGTTGCCAGGAAGGACAAAGAGCTGGAGAGACAGTGAAGGTCAATCAGGCTCTTAGGAGAGCTCGGAACAAGGGAATAACTGATTACGTTGAAGGACATCACATTTGCAATTAAGGCTGAGCTCCAAAAGTGTGGGGGAAGTAAGCTGTTTCTCTTCCCTAGTTCAGTGCAAGAAAGACTCCCCAGCTACCAGAACCAACAACTGTGTGGAACTGTCCTTCCCCTTCCTACAAGTCCACGGGGTTCTGAAGGAGGGAGGATGAGCAATAAGCCTGTGGGTATTTACAAGAAAAAGACTTAGCACAGAGTGCTTCTGGGCACACCTCTGCTGCCAGTAAAAAGCATGATGAAAAGCATACTTTCTTTGATGAAGCCTCATTCGAGTGGTTCATGGGTAAAGGTGAATCTAGTATATATCATATTTGTCTGATGGCAAGCAGAGTGCATTTGTGAAATCCATCTGACTAGATCTTCTGAGAAAATCTTTGTGAAACATCTGTGAGCTTTGAATCACTCCATTGTTGTCAGGGTTTCAGCTGGAAATTGTTCTGGATGCAAAGGGATGGCAGGTCACTAATGGCTTATTTCTCATTAAATGCTTTGGGTTTAGGAACATAGAGGATATATAGATACTTTTCTCATTTACAGCTTCACATGAAGCAAAATGCTAGATGAAGATAAATAACCAAAGCAACTTGCTTTTTGCTTGAGAAGTAAAGACCCAGGTTATTGCTTGTGTTAAAAAAATGTGTGAAAATATGTGAGAAGTACTTTTGACCCTCTGTAAGAGAACTGCTCTGTCACTGATCCATATTAGGAGGCCTTGAAATGCAAGTGCTGTGGGCCAAAGAGAAAGGTATGTACCAGAAAGGTTATGTCACAAAGAGAGACTCAGTATATCTGGCTTAACCACCCAGCTCTGCTGCTGACGTCCTATCGTTTTATCCATCTTTCTTGGTTTTGCACAGTAATTTCAGAGCATCAAAACAAATTGATTGCTCGTGGGTTTAGAGTTGGGTCCTCTGCTGGATGGCCCTTAAATCCTCTCATCAAAAATGGCAAGCATAAGATGCCCTTCCCGACAGCTTCAGCCTGGAAAGAGCAGTTTCATGCTCCAGGGAACTGCTGAAGAGATACAAAGGCTGTATTTGCTGGACACCCTCTGTCACCTCTGCTCACGAGCAAAGCTTTGCAAGTTATCTCCCAGCTTTCACCGGAGGGGGGAAGAGTAATTGCAGCTTTCCTGATTTAGTCCCCCCTTCAGTGGACTTTCATCTGCTTAGGGCCACATGACAGTGTCCCTGCTATCCCAGCCTGCTGTCAATTCAGCCTTCTCTCACTTCATTTACTTGGCTGCTAAACGATGCTGAAGTCACAGTCAGAACATCAGTGGCAGTGAAACGGGACTAATACACTGAAATGAGAACCTCCATGGAAACATCTCCCAAAATAATGAAAGGTGTGATGTAAAACTGGCTTAGGTGTTTGAATGCTGTGTCTGCATGTCACTGTGATATTGGCCTACAGCCAGTGGTAGGAAACTTGCCAGTGCAAGCTACGCTAATCAGGTCCAGAGCCCCCCATGACCCCTCCCACCCCTCCAGGTGATGGCTAAAACTCTTCATCCCTGCTGCGTCCCAGGAAGTTCTTGTCTTTTCCCTTGCACCTCGCATGATCTTTAAGATGACCAGGAACAAGCTGGGAGAGGCCACAGCCATTGCTGCTGTCCCCCAGCTCTCTGTCTCAGCCACACTTGCCACTCTGCCCTCAAAGGAAGTGAGGTCTGATCACAGTGGAGATTTTGGGGGTTCATCATTCTCACCTGGGGCTTCCCCTTTCCACCTGCCTTACCTGCAGGTAGGGCTGTGCTGACTGCAGATGGCTGCTACTGCCATTGGTGACAGCAGACACAAGTCCTCAGCTACCCATGTCCCTTCCACACCCTGTTGGGAGGCTCGGGAGCTTCTCATCAGGGGGGCTCCTCCTCCCTTCCCCACATCTGTGCCACGGTCTCTCAGCTATAAAACTGCTACAAAAAATTTTGTCCAGGCACCATTGAGACGAGCTCCTTGCAGCTTTCCAGGGTATTAATGGTGAGTGGCAATTCTGCAAGATTTGGCCTAGATATAGGCAGTTGTCCTCACTAGCCACAAGGCTACGGCTGAAGCCCAAACAGGGAGCAAAGTATCTGACACCGAGCAAGCTGGTGGAGGTACAGCAAGAGACCACCCAAACCTGCAGTGTTTAACATGCATGGATCATGACCTTGGGGGAAAGGAAGAAGTGATTTTCCAGTATCACTGAGAGGAAGGGAGGCAGACAGCTATCAGGATCTCCCAATATCACACAAAAAATGTATTACATGATCAGGAATGAATGCAGATTTCCTAATTCCCAGACCCGTGGCAGCCATCATACTGGTTCCTGCCCAGCATGGACCGTCAGGCTTCATTCAGCCTTTTGAAATGACAACTAGCTATTTATAGATGCTGCCTACATTTCTCCAAGGAGCAGCATCTTTCTATATTTTACAAACCTACTCCAAGTTTCCTTCAGTACCCTGCCAGCACAGGGTGAATTTCTGAGAGTAATCTTCTCTCCTTTTTCCCAGAACAGAGAACATCTGGGACTACTGAGATATCATCTTGTGGCATTGACTGACTTTTTTTCTTTTTTTTTTTTTAATGAGTTTCTGTGTAACAACTTCATGATGTTTTTCCTCGGAGGACAACTGTCTCATCTAAAACCTTGTCCCACATATTCCTTTACAGACGATGTTTTATGCTAAGGTTCTTGAAAGGATTTCCTTTTGTGCTCTGTTCCCACCTTTCTCTGTTTAATTCCTCCCAAATGTCTCTCTGATGCTTAACCTGCAGGTCGCCCTATTCAACAAACCAAAGCAAAATGCTGGTTTGAATAACCTCAGGATACATTGATGCCATTTCTGAATATTAGCAGGCCACATGATACTACCAACTTTATTTGATCCCATTTGCTGAAGCAGCCTGGATTTCTCAGGGGCAGGTTTTTTTAATCCTGGTTCATTATTGTTCAAACCCATCAAGTAAATGGCTGTGGAGCGGAAGCTTGAATGGGCTTGTTTAATAGGAAAAGTCATTCATCTGCAGCATAGCAGCTCTGCAGCAAGGCTATCTTCCCCCTTCTGCTTCTTACTGGGTCTGCATCAGCAGCAGTGATGTTAAACCCTGGTAGGGAAATGCTGGGGAGAGTAGATCTTTGGCTTCATGCTAACTGCTTTTGTTCTCTGCAAGAAATCCTTTCCAAAGTAAACAGTCTGATTGTTTCTATGGATCAATAGCCTATTTTAAGTTTATTTCCTACATATGACTTGGTACTGCTGAGGACACTGGCCCCATGGCAAGCTGTGTTCTTAATCTGAGGCAGCAACCCACTCAGGCCCCAAATTGTAACCCTAGGATCTGTTGATGCTGCATTTGCAGCTCCCCACAGGTCTTATCACTGCTGCTATGGAAAGCCAAGATATTCTGTGAAACCATGGTACCTGCCAGTTTTGGAAAACTAGCCCTAAGGTATTGGGACGGGCATGACCCTGTGAGCTAGGAGGTGCACTGAGTTTCTCTACCCTCCTGACTTGTACCATGTTTGAATTAAGAATCAGACCCTCAAATGGCCTGAACTGGTGCATGGAAATTCAAGGGAGCCCTGCCAGGTAATGGCATATGAAGTTCTGGCACTCAAACCTATATTTTTATACATAAAACTTGCTATTTTTGCCTAGCCTTTGGCTTTGCAGCAGTGCCAGGAAAGTGCCCTGGCCACGTTTCCCCTGTGAAAGCAGAAATGTAAGACCTTGTTGCTGGACACTTGCACCAAAGACGTGTTCAAGGCAGATGAACAGGGCTGGATCAAGGCAAGTACTGGTCACAGTGCTACTCCTGCACTGAGCAATGTGCGTGGGACCTGGCCTGTCCCCCTGCTCCCTGCCTGCTAAAACCCAACTGAAACTCATTACATACCAGGAATACCAGCATCCCCACAAAGCCTGTGCTGGCTGGAGGAGGAGGCTCTCCCTCTCTCCCTTTTTCTTTTCCACCCAGCTTGGCTAGTTCTTTGGCAGAGCCCCAGGACTTGGGAGGGGGGAGCAGAGGGGGGCTTGGGAGGGCAGCAGCTTCCTGAGCTTACCCACGGCCTCATTTTGATCTGCAGTACTGCCTGCTCATTTCCACTTCACAGATGCTGCTGAGCTCTGCCACGGAGAGAGACAAATCCCAGAAGGGGAAGGGAGCGTGGTGGGGAGGGAAGAGATGAAAGCAGAAAAGAGCCGCATTTATTAAGCTGTTTTTCTTTCAGTGAAAAGAAGCATTTATCAGTGATTTCATATGTCATGTGAGATGTGGCTCCCTGCCAATTTCTAAGGATGCAAACAAGCCGCTGACATCATACACTAAATATAGAGCAGCTCCTGCTTTAGGTGAATAAATAATGCAGATGCAAAAGCCCAGGTTTTCAGTTACACATTCATTACCATCCGTCTGTCAGGTTCTCATCATCAGGAGAAAAACGTCCAACTCCAGCAAGGAGTGACAGGTGAAGAATGCAAAACAACTGCAGACAATAGGTGATTAAGCAGAATTTCCTTGTTCTTTGCTTTTTTCCCTTACAGCTACATTTCATTTCAGCAGTAATCCATGGTGCAGCTTTCCTAGCACAGCTCTGCTGCCTCCCTCCCTTTCCCTTAAAGCCAAGCTGGAGTGACAAGCCTGGGTGGGGAGAGCCTGAACAATGAACACAGCCAAAATGTGGAAACTTCCCTAGGCACTTAGCAGGGGAAAAAAAAGCAGAAGAAAGAAAGTGGCCAAAAAAAAAAAAAAGCCTCTGATGAGACTGTGGAAGCAGTAAAGCAGCAGCATCCCCCAGTGAAGCAGTTTTCCATGCCCTGTCAGAGAGAGGTTTTAATTACAGTCTCCCAATGCTAATAATTCTTGACTCCTCTATTGGGTTCTTTTTTTTAAGGCACCCATTTTAACAGCCACACAAGCAAACCTGTAACTGGTTCCATGGCATAATTTTTCAGGTCTCAGAAAGCCCTCCAGGAAGGATTACAATTGGTAATAAAGCTGAATCGATAACTTTCTCCCTTCTCCTTCAGATCAAAGGCCCTGAGGAGGAGGAAGCATCCCAACCCATCCTTTCTGGGGGAGAACAGAGACAGGAGAGCGGGAAACAAGCAGACAATGCGCCATCAAAGCTGCCGCAAGGTGTTGGATCAATGACAACATCTGCATGAGGGTCTGGGCTACAATAGAAGCTGTTACCATGGGAACGGGTGCAAAAGCATCAGGCGGGAAGCAGCAGGCAGTGATGAAAGGTGAGAAAGAGGGAGAGAGTATTTTTAGATCCCTTAGGAGGAACGCTATTCAGTGACATCACCCTAACTCATTATTTGCACCCGTGCTGTACAACACATTGTGGCACCTGCCCCAGACTGCTAAATGGGAAAATGTTATTATGGATGTGAATTATAAATACTGCAGTGACACTTGAGCTTGGGAGTTATTAGACATCACTATTCTGTAATAAAGGAGAGCATTTAATACATTGTGCTGTAGAGATTCACTGTACAGTGTAAGAAGCATCATGTCTAGGATTTTAATATTCTCAGAAAGTAATTATGACTCATCCTTTTATTGTTATTAAGAAGCAGAGTGAAAATAATTTTACACATTTGATATCCCACACATCAACAAGCCTTTTGCACTGGAGAAACATGGCCTAATTTTCCAGAGCTCTGTGTGCCAACATGTTTTGAGTGAATGTGGTACTAGTCAGAGGTGCTCAGCACTGCCAAAAATCCAGCCATCTGTGTCACATGTGAATAAATCCTCATTAATCTCAAATATACAAAGTATACATTTTTCTGCCTGCGTTCAGCTCCTTTGGAAGGGCCAGACCCTTTTGCAGCTAAGGACCAGTAGATACCCATAACATCTGCTGAAGCCCTGATTCCAGGCAGGGAAACAATTCTGGCTGTCAGACATCACTCCTGGCTGCCAAACAGAGGGGAAAACCTCCATCCTGGTGGGCTGAAACAAGCTGGGGCTCATCTGCCTTGCACCAAGGGTTGGGTGCCTGGAGCTCACCACACCAGAGGGGCTGGAATCACTATTCCTGTCATGCTGCACACCGTGAAGCTGTAAGGATAAACCCAGAGGAACGTGTGTTTCTTGTGCCTGCAGAATTCTGAGTCCACTCCCAGGCCTGGAATAACTATCCATACATGCCGCGCTCAGCCAGAGCGTGTCGGGGGCACCGGGGCCCGTCACTGGAGATCGGCAGGCACTGGAACTCCGCGGCCGTGCCGGTGCTGCCGGAGCAGCGGCGGGTGAGTGCCAGGGCTGCCCCGGCTGTTGCCCTGTGCCCGGCGGAGCACGTGGGCACCCAGCCATTTGTTGGGCACCCAGCCATTTGTTTGGCAGCCTGGCCGGGCCCCGCCTCGGCCGGCCAGGGCAGGAGCGGGAGACCGGGGCGGCGCCGGGCGCTGGTGCCAAGGGTGCAGGGCAGGCGGTGGAGCGTGGCCTGGCTGCGAGGAGCAAGCCAGACTGATGTCATGCTGTAGCCCTCCTCTTTGGTGAGCTAAATATACCTTCCCTGTGCCCCACCGCCTGTTCCAGGAGCACGGGCGGGCTGGGGGCAGCAGCGAGAGGCTGGGGGCACAGCTGAAGCACTGGCCTCGCCTGCCCTGCCATAAAAGGCACTGGTGCACAGCCCAGCCAACTGGGGAAACAGAGCGAGAAATAGCACAGGGAGCATGGTGGACGAGAAACACGGGCGAGCCAGGGAGTTAGCACCTAGCGGCAGGCAGAGGGGGCTTACAGCAAGGACAACTCGTGGCAAAACCCGATTTTCTTCTTGGTTTGGGTTTTGTCACCGCGTGAGCACAATGTGCACTCTTCTCTCTGAGCTATCTTTCCTACCAGAAGATCTGGGTCTTTAAATATATAATAAATAGTGAAATGTACTGACGTATGTGTGCTACTTCTGATCCATCTTCTGGGGGGAGAAGACGAAGGTTACCCAACACAGCACAGCTCAGGCTGCAGAAGGTCCCATAGGGCACATCTATGAAGAAGGGTAGAAAAGGTGAGTGAATTTAACTGAGCCTGAAATAACACCACCTGAAAACATTTTCTCTCCTAGTCTAGATGCAGCCTTCTTGCTCCAACATCCCTGAGTCTATTGTACCTAATCCTCATGATGATTAACCAGACCATGCCTGAAACAGCAGCTTTTTTTTATTATAGCACTGGCTTACTTGAACCATTCTGCACATCAGCTTCACTCAGCTTAACCTCACCCCCATTTCCTAGTTAAGCTAATGCCCAGCACAATGCTGAATTGCTTCTGCTTTCTTCCTGGCACCTCTTCTTTGGCACTTCTCATTTAATTTTTAAGAAAGGAGGTTACGGTTCTACATCTTACAGTATTAGGGTTGGACATAGATGAAACAATATTTCATGGGACTTATCATTTAATTTGTCTTATATGTTAGCTTTGGCACTGCCAGCATTGTAGTCGTGCCAGTAGAGCAACTTTGATCTGAATGAGTGTAAAATTCAGCCAGGCTTGATGTAGGGTTGCAGAAAATAATTTCAAATATGAAAAATCTGGCCCATGCTTTTGGGGATACAAGTGCTGTTGATGCTCTAAATATCACATTTTATGGGAGGTATGACCTCTCTGCTAAAATCAAGGACCATTTTAGGACAACGTAAGGAGTCACTCTGGGCACGTGTGGAATTCACCAGACACATTTTGGGCACTGCCCCAATCTGAATCACTGCAGTTGTGGACATGTATGGCTCAAGAGACCATCCAGCCCCCCTTCCCCTCCCCTTCCCTCCCTTTCTAGCTGATATCCCTGACTGATATGTGCTTAACCTTTTTAAAATATCTTTGGGGACAGGAACAGCCCTCAGCCAGGGCTCACCTCACTTGCTGGTTGCAGCATGTTTTTCTCTAGTGGTAACCCAGCTCACTGTGACTGGGAAAGAGCTCAACTTCTCCACCTACCTGAACACTAGTTAGTCTAATGACAATCCTTAGATATTTGACATGCCTGATATTTGACATCTGCCTTCATCCTCTAGTCCTCCATCCTGAACAAACCAATTCTTTTAATCTCTCCCTGTAAGCCAGGCCTTCCAGCCTACCACCATGCCCCTCTCTGTTCCATGCTCACTTGCATCATCCCTGGATCAGCGGGATGCTGTTCTCTGCCTAGCTCAGTCCTGACAAGGGAGAAAGCGTGATTTCCCCAGACTCACATCTGGCATGACCTCTGGTACCTCCTGCTTGGCCCCTTCCCCATTCCAGACCTCCATCTTCTGCCTTTGCACTTTCCCAGACCCACCCTGCTCTGCTGCTGGCAGCCTGCTGCTTGCCCACAGCATCATTATGTGTTTGAGTCCTCCTTCTAAGTGTGTGCTGAGCACTCCCCTGTACTGAATTTCAGTTTATTGATCTCAGACTTTTACTCCCATTTGCCAAGACCACTGACTTCCAGCCCTCCAAAGTGCTTGCAAATTGTGCCTCCCCACCTGGAGGAACTCACAGATTTTAAAGTGTGCTTTCCATTCCATTATGCTCCTCATTAACAATATAAATAATAGCAGCACCATCCAGCACTGCCTTCTTGATTGCTGCTCTCCCTTCCCCTCAAACTCTCTGGGTACCAGGGCAGTGAGCACTCTTGCACACGAGACAGAGAACACATGTGCTTGCCACCTGGGTGACACCTGGATAACAGCAGCACCCTGAAAACAGGGGATAATGCACAGTGTCCCATGCTCAGCCGCTTGTTACTGCCAGCATCAGGCATCAGGGCCTCATGTCTGACTTCAACTAGCCTCCATCCAAAGTCAAAAGCTGCTCCCATGTGCAGTGTGCACCCATGGGGGTGCTGAACCACAAGCTTGTAGCTAGAAGACAAGAGGGGATTGGTTTGGCTTGGCAGGACTGCTGAAGGTCGGGCTACTAGAAATGTTTACTGAGTGAGTTTGTGCAGCTTCAGCTCATGCTTGCCAGGGAGCCAGCTGAACAATTAAAGGAAATAGCAGTTCAGTCGCAGGTTGCAGCACACTCATAGCCCTGCCTTCAATGAATAAAATAAATCATTCACACTGATTCTCTAATCAACCCAATCCTCAGAGGTGAAAATTATGCTGGCAGGTGTACAATCAGTGAAGTTTCCAAATTAACCTAAAAAACCCCAAAGAACCCTCTGAGTCTCTCAGCATTGGCTGAGCTGAGCAAAGGCTGTCTAAAACAAGTGCAACACAAAACTGGGTGGCAGCAACTGTGCCTTGCAAAACCTGATAGAAAAACAACCGTCCTGGAACGCAGAGCTTTGGTTCAAAGGGATGGTGCTCCAACCTGGGCTGTCCTTTTCTCACATCCTGACAGATGCTCAGGACATGCCTTATTTGCATGGAAGTCCCATCAGGATCCTATACCTCTGCAGAAACACCTTAGGAAAGGTCCTAATCCTTTCAGCCAGCAGACCTGTAGGCAGGAAATCCACCATAGCACATGGCTAGGAATAAAACACAGAGTGCAGGGGTATGACCAACAGTATGGCAGAGGGTGTCACCCCCTGCTAAACACAGCCCTGACAGCAGCCTCAGTCTGGCTGGTGGCTGGAAGGGGACATCAACTTGATGGCCTCAGCTTGATTTTGTCCTCTCCCTGCTTCTGTGGTGGGAAACACCAGTGTTCCTCAAAGAAGTGAGGGTGGCTGCTGTGTGACAGCACCCAAGCAGACAGCCAGTGTTGTTCACCCACTGACCCAGGTCTGCAGAGGGATTTGGAACCACTTTATTTATTCTCTGTAGAGATGTGGGTTGAAATAATTTACTGGTGTGGACTGAGTAACAAAAGAGATGTCAGGATTTTAAATGCAGCATTTGGAGCTGTTAGAGGAAAGCAGTGGAACAAAGCAGCAAAACCTGAGTTAAAAGCATATTGCCTGCTTGACCTGGGGGGACAAAAAGTGTTTGGATGGGACCCAGCCTGCTGCTTTATGTAGCCACTGTTTTATTGTGTAAAATAAAAATAAAATGGATTCCAGCAAATAATGGTAAATATTTGATGATATAATTATGTCTTATTAATGCAATGTTCTTTCTTTTGCAAATTAAATTTTCACAAGAATTCATCACCCATTTAATTTTTATTATTTAGGCCATGAGTATGTCACAGTTGTTTGTTATGTACTTTCATAACCATTTGATTAATATTAAATGTTTAAAATAAAAACTCCATTTATATTTTAGTTATAATGGCCCTATGAAAATATTACAAATACCAGTTAGTATTTATGGCCCACATTAGCTCTTAGTACTACTTTTTGATATTTTTATTGCTGTACAGGACATGCACAGTTCATTACATATGAAAAATAGTTTAATTTTCAAGAGCTTTGTAATGATCCGTAAACAGAAGAATTTTCCTTGCCATGCTGCAGAAACCCTCTCAGTACTCCTGACTGCACCTCTTTTATCCTGAAGAAGGCAGACCCAAGGAGGGGACAAATCTGCCCTATTTATATGTATGGCTATAAGAGAGGATCTCTCAAAAGGCATGAATGCAGGAGATAAAAGGTTTGAAATCCTGAATACACAGTGCCTCCTCACCCAAACGTACAGATATGGACTGTGACTGGGCAGGAATTGGGGGAGAGCATTAACCATCAGGAGTTATCTCATGGGTTTGCAGGGCATCTGTCATACCTGTTGGATGTGGTAATAAACTGAACCCTGCCTGTCTGACAGTTTCCATGCATAGAAAAGCTCCTTCTGGCCCCTTACAGCGGGGGGCTGCTGTGGGTTCCAGGCTCCAAAAATGCCCAGGACCAGGCTCCCTTGCAGCATCAGGAGCAGCAATAGGTTTTCTGCTCCAGTAGCTCAGGCAATTTCAAGTGCATCAGCTTTTTTTTTTATTTTACAGTACTACAGAGAAGTGCTGTTGGCTCCTAAAATAAACACCCCTCCCCAAAAATAAGGACCATAACCCATCCTCCCCAGCATTCCCCCTGCTCTCTGCCAATCCACTGGGAATCAAGCAATCCTATGTAATATTTTGAGAGGATAAAAAGCACCACAGCCATTAGTGTGTCTGTGTAGGACGTTAGACCTAAACCTAGGAAGGCCTTACTTTCCTTTAGCTATACCAGGCTGGTGCTCTGTCAGCTTTGACAATATCCTTACAAACCTAAATTGTCACTGTATCTCCTGCCAACCACAGACTCTTCGTACAGAACCTCTTCCTCCCAGCTCAATTTATGCTGGATTTCACCTACATGGTCATCCATTACCCGCTGGAAGAAAATTGGATCCCAAGATTTGCTGAACATCCTAATGCCAGCATGAGATGTAGGGCTGCAGATAACAGCAACCTTGCCCACCACCACTTCGAGAGCTGGAAGAAGACAGGGTGACAGGGCACAACTAGGCTTTTCTTGTCCAGCTTTCTCTTAGCAACGTGGAAGAAGCATGCTTACATCCAGCTGTGCTGGGCTTTTGTGAGGCATGGTGGACTTTTGCCACACACCTCATGCTCATTTATAGTGGTGCACAGTGAATGCAAAACCTCTCCTGTCTGTCCTGATAGACAGGAGATATGCCTTCCCTTGCTATATGTGACTAGCTGAGGCAAGTACAAGACAAGGAGAGGGTCCAGCAGAGGGCCAAAGATGATTTGGGGTCTGGAGTGTCTCTTATGAGGAGAGACTGTGGGAGCTGGGCCTTCTCCAGTTCAGCCTGGAGAAGGCTGAGAGGGGAGCTCATTAATGCACATAAATTTCTCAAAGGTGGGTTTCAAGAGGATGGTGCCAGACCCTTTCCAGTGCTGCCCAGTGACAGGGCATGGAGCAATGGCCATAAACTCAAACACCAGAACATGAGGGAGAACTCCTTTACTGTGAGGGTGGCACAGCACTGGAACAGGCTGCCCAGGGAGCTCGTGCCCTGTCTGGAGACATTCAAAACCCACCTGGACGCATTCCTGTGTCACCTGCTCGAGGTGACCCTCCATGGCAGGGGGGTTGGACTTAATGATCTCCAGAGGTCCCTTCCAACCCCAACACTTCTGTGATTCTGTGGAGTG
The DNA here is from genome assembly GCA_013399225.1 of Rhipidura dahli. Classification (NCBI taxonomy): domain Eukaryota; kingdom Metazoa; phylum Chordata; class Aves; order Passeriformes; family Rhipiduridae; genus Rhipidura; species Rhipidura dahli. The sequence continues at coordinate 15,727 of VXAC01006177.1, read as the reverse complement.
GCTGCCATGGTGGGTCTATACATCAGCAGTATGCACCTCACCTGGGTGAAACCAGCTAATGGTGGCAGGCTTTAGAAAGTTAAACAGTCCTTCTAAATATTCTCTGCTCCTCTGCTTCTGAAAGGCTGCCATACAGCCATCCCACTCTGGATAGTGCCCTCTGTGATTTGGAGTTTGCTAGGCACAGTGAGCAGGGACAGCCACAAACAAGAGGAGCATATTCTCCTCAGAGGCTGCTGAAGTGACATTTCAAACAAGCACAAAAAAATACTCCTGAAGGTATAGTGGTTTAAATATTGGAGTTAAAAGCAGTAGTCTCCACCTGCACCACCAGCATGTTTAGCAAAACGTTTTCTTCCTGAGGGTGGTTTGGGAACTTTTGGGCTGTGAGAGGCAGAGTGTGCATGGACCTTCATGTGTTGTTCTCACCCCTTCCCTCTTTTGGCCTCATGCCCATGCTATCTGCCTGCACATGTAAAGACCACTGGAGGAACACAAGCTGTGTGTGGCCATGACCTTGTCCTTGCAGCCCACTGTGGGCTGCTGGGTCTGAGGAAGCTAATCCAAACCTTAGTTTTCAGAGGTAGGGAAGCCAGGACCCCATTTCTAAGTGCTGTTGAAAAGCCTGTTGGGAGCAGGGATCTTCTCTTGCTGCCAGAACAGGATGTGCTTTGTTTACTTCCAGCCATGCCATCTCGGAAAGCAGGATGGGAGCAGTGCCTGGGTGAGGCTGGTGGCTGTGACCTGGCTAGCAGGGCACCTGGAAGGAGGCTTGTGTCCCCTCACCCCTGACACTGCTCTCAACTCACTGGGCTGCTGTTTCCATTTAGTGCAAAGCACTCCATGTTTCTCAGGCACTATCATAAAACAGGTTAGAAGGTGTCAAAGTGGGAGACTTGATTAATTTGGTTTGTAGGTAACAGCTGCCATGGAAAACAGAAGGCTCTTTGGCCCCTGGGACCCATCGTGCATCTCTGCTAAATTGAAGGGAAGCCTTTCTCCCTTCAGAAACTGTGCTTCCCAACAGAAGCTGTTGGGTTTGGGGATCTTTGGAAAGAAACACAGCTCTGCTGTGGACACCAGCAGCAAGAGCCTGGGACAACACCTGAATTACACTGTTCAACATACTCAGTCCTTTGAACGAACTGAAAAGATTTTTTCTTACATACTAGGAGAAATGATGCAGTTGCATTATCAGCTTCAGTGAGGGTGAGACAGTGCACAGGCACAATGTACAAAGGTGAGGGCAGGGGAATGAAGCCCATCGAGTCCCTTTGCCCTGTATCATTCCCAAAGTGCAGAGCCCGGCTGTTTCCGGAGGTGCTGCCATGCTGGGCTCTGCAGCAGCCAGGGCCATCGGGCTGCCTCCTGTGAGCTTTGTTTGTTTCTGGAAACTGAAATGCCTCAGCTTCCAAATCATGACAGGAGATGATGCTTTACTTAGGGCTGAAATTTGAGCCAAAATCTATTCCTGGCAATGACTTGAAGGTCATGCACCAGTAAAGAGTTCCTACCCCAATGGTATGTGCTATTAGACAGATGCGGCTGTTGCTCTTTCTCTGACAGTGACAGATTTTAGGCCACCCTTTCATGGGTGTGTTTGTTTTCTCCTCCAGTCTGCATTGCTCTCCTAATCTGTGCCCCCAACTCAAGTTTCACTCACTTGTACCCTCCCCAAAGGGATGTGATTAGGCGCGGCTAGTGCAGAACTTTACAGTAACTGCAAATTCCTTCGTGCCTGCAGAGTTCACCAGCAATGAGATGGCAATGTGACTTTGCAAGCATGCCTTGCATAGCTTCCCATCTTCATATCCCCTGAGGTGAGCAAAGCAGTTCATACACAGCCCTTGCACCTGTCACAGGAGCTGGGGACAGCCTAGGGGACTCAAAAGTGGAAGCTGGTCAGCAGACCCATGAGAAGTGTCCATGAAGACATGTCCTGTCACTGTCCTTTCCCAGCTGGTGGGATGCAGCACTGCACACTGACCTCTGAGGTGGCTGTGAGGAGCACAGCTCTGATTTGCAGCACTGAGGGTCTGACACCCTTTCTTGAGAACATGACAGATATCCTTTACAGGGCAAGTGTCTTGGCCTGCACACTGTGGAGGAGTTCAGGCTCCCACAATACAGTTTAGTAGTTTATTACCAAATCCCATTCCTCTTCACTCTTCTCTGGAATAACACACCCACCGTGCAGAGCAGAGAGGAATAAAGCTCCCAAAAGGCCCCACCCACCCCGCACTACTCTGGTGCTTCTGCATCTCAAGAGAATGGTATTTTTTTTAAGGCAACTCTCTGTGGGTGTTTGGCACTTATGGAGACGTCAGTAAGAAACAAAGAAAGCTGAGTATTATGAATGGTGGCCACAGGATGGGCAAGTCAATCAGGGATAAATTGGGAGCAAGGAAAGAGGAGCCTGGTGCACCACTTATCCCTATGGCCAGAGCTGGATTAGAGCAAACACTTGCTTGTATTTATAAACTTCCCAACACCCTGCTGCGCCTGAAGAAGAGGAGAGAGGAAGGATCACAAGACCCTCACTGGCTGGGGCTTGGGAAAGGAAGTCTCTGAAATATGAATGCTGGACATTCTCTTCCCCTCCCCCCAGGGTGAAGATTTTCCATGGTGTCACTACTGCTGTCACTCACAGTGGGAGCACCCTGGTGATCTGATCCTCACTCCCCAACCCTTAGGAGAGTTTTTCGTGTGCCCAGAGACCGAACCTGAAGGGAGACAGGGAGAAATCTGCTCCTTTGGTCCCTACCCCTCACCCCCTGCTGCCTCCAAGGGCTGGTGGAGCTAATTGATTTATTATTAGCACAGTCCTTTTTAGTATGGGTCTGTGTTTATGTTTACTTTCAGGAGCTAGAGATGGTACAGATGGCTAATTTGTTTGTTCGGTATTGTTCTTTCTAGCTGCCTAGAGCTGTTTTTGTACTTCTGTATTTGTCATGGTTACTGCATACTCAAAATCTCAAGTGCCTCTTTTCCTGTGTGATGGAAAGCTTACTGAGTATCAGCTGAAAAGTCATGACTGTTTAGAAGGAGTCTCTCTTTTGTCCCTTTGTCCGGCACTACCCCCCCACTGCCTTTGTTTAGGTGGGGAGTTCTGGGAAGGCAGACAGCCAGCTACAGTCCGGAGGTTTCCCAGAACCCCCAGAAAACATGGACAATGGGCTTTTCCCTGGCTCTGAGCCTCCAAAATGGGTCACCTTCCGTGCCGGTTAGCAAGGAACATGGGCAGGGACAACTAGTGCTGCTGGCAAGAGAGATGGTGGTGGTGGGGAGGGAAGCAGCTGCATTTGATCACACAGTGTTGCTGCCCAGTTGCTGCTGGTGGGAAGAACAAGCCTGCTGATTAGCATTCCCAAGAATACAATTAGGAGACAAGGCTATTTTCAGCAGTGTCCCCTCTCAAGGCTTGTAAAGACACAAGCGCAAAGAAGCCCGGAGTAGGCGCTTCCTCCACCGCAGGCACTGGATGGCTTATATTAGCACAATGCTCCAAATCCCCTGTAAGTCCTCCCAGAAAGGGAGAGTAAATATAGTTTGTCACAGAGTTATCTTTAGCACACTGTCTCGTCTGCCAGCATGGATCTTTCTGCATGACCTCCTGCTAAGTCAGGGCAATTTCTTCTCGTTGGCTTATTCCTGCCTGCGATGCCATTCCTGGAGGGGAACCAGGGCTCCCTAGGGCTGGGGGAGAGACCACTTCCACCCCCGCTTGCTGACCAGCCTCTGTACAGACATAGCTGGGTTATTGACCTCTAAACCCAGTTTTTCCCATCTGCTTTAAAAGGGGAAAAAAAAAAAAAAGGGATGGAAGATCACACAAAAGGAGGGCGAAAGGCAAGCAAGCTGCCTCTGCTGGGGACCCCCTCTGAACTCCAGCAGGCAAGGGACATGCAGAGTCCACACCTCTGCAACAGGTGTTCCACACCTCATCAACATCATCTGTGATGATGGGATGGTGATGGAAGAAGAAACACAGGGAGGTTTTGCAGGGGGCTGAAACCAGCCCTACCTCACACTGCTGCTTAGACAGGCAGTCTTTCCCTGCCCGGCTTCACTTTGGCATCACTTCTCTTGTGCCACTGCTCATGCACTCACACAGAGAATTCTCCACTGGGCCACACTGCCTCTGACCTGCCAGTTCCACAAGCAGTAGCATAAGCACAAACAAGGAGGGTGGGTAAGTCCCACCTTTGGAGGTTTGCTCAGGCTGGAACAATGGTGGCTGGCTCATGGGCCATGCATGGGGTTCTGGCAAGGCTGGGACATCACAAGGCAGCAACTAAACCCTTCTGAGCTGAAAAGGGGACATGTGGGAAATGAGGCCCCACACACCAGCAGGCACCTTGCCTGCAAGATGAAGAGCATCCCTTTTTGTAGCAAAGAAAAAAGAGTGAAGGATCAGAGCTGACTGCAGCTCTGGCCACCCACCAGCTGCTCTGTGAGCTGGGATACAGCAGCAGGAGAAACCCCCTGCCCCTGGGTCTGCAGTCTCTGCCCCACTAGAAGGCAGCCCTGTGGCAGCAAGCAGCTAGCTGGACAACTTGATAGCACACAGCAGCCAAAAAGCCTGATCCAGGACAGGTCATGGCTATACCAGGAAATCAGAGGCAGAGTTTGCCTCCCCCAGGGTAAGCTGGAGCAGGGAGAAGGCAGGCAGCCCCTGCATGCCATGTCCATAGGAGCACTGGGTTTCACAGCAGGTCTCCTGTGCCCATTGCAGGGCACTAATTTTCAAACTACTAATTTTCAAACAAATCATTTCCTTTTTTTAAATCTCAGTGGAGTCTCATCTCTTCAGGATACTGCCACGGGCAAGGGGTGTAACACAAAGCTCAGAGTCTCCTCTTAATGAAAAGGGGGAGATTAGAGAGTTAAAGGCCCCAGCTGCTACTATAAGCTTTACTCTCCAGGCTGCAGTCAGTTGGAGAGGCATCATGTTGCAGCTCCTTCCCCTGTGCCGCTCTCTACATGGTTGGGGAACTCTCCAGAACAAGAACAACATCGTCTGTTGCCGTCTGCCAGAGGAAGAAACCAGACCGTGCTCTTTCGTCAGGAGCCCCCCTGCTTCCTTCTGCACTTCTGAACAGAGCTCTTCCTAACTCACAGAAGCCAGGTCCCCATCTCTGCTGTGCTGCTGTGCATGTACAGCAACTCCAGCTGGGGGGAAGGAAGGCCAGTGTGGGGCCTGGAGAGCTGCTGCTTACCCTGCAGGTGTTGAAGAGGGACCAGCTCTCCCATGGGGTGGCTACGTTTAATAGCGCTCTGGGGATGGAGAGTGAGCCCAGCTCTGGCTGAGCACCAGGAAGGGGATAGAAAAGGAGCTGTCACCAGCATCCAGCTGCCTGCTGCAGAGGATCACGTCCAAAAAACCTCCCTCTCCTGGCAATAACCAAGGGTAGCTCCATTAAATATGTATCTGTAAGAAACCTGCCTGCTGGGGTGACCTGGGTGACTGCAGCCAAAGGGAAGTCAGCTGTGTGCCAGGTGTGTGGCATGTATCCTGTGGCCAAGCCAGTGCAGGGGCACCAGAACAACCTGCTACATAGCAAGTTGTATGATAGGCTCCAATCCACGTGCTCTTTCCTCTCAGGTCATCAGCTCCATCTTTTCCTCCACTAACTCTGAGTGGTGGAGGAAGGGAGGGCCAGCAGGGGCCTGTGCTGCCCAGGGTGCAGGGATGCCACTCAGCTCTCTGCATGCAGGACATTACTCAGCTCTCCCCTCTCTTTTCCAGGCACTTCATGGTGCCTCCTGATGGTGCTACCCCCTTGCAGTTCTCCCCTGCCAAAATGCATTGCCTTGGCCCTGCACAGCCATTTGGTGCTTCCCCACCTCCCCCCAGTAGGGAAATGAGATTAAGACCAGCCCCAGAACTCCTTCATCCAGCACAGCTCCACTCCAGCCAGCTATGACATGGTGGTCAGCCTTACTCCAAGGTGATTTCCCTGCGGTTTCCTGAGATGCCAGTGCACACATGCAGCACAGACATGCCAGCAGACAAAAAACCTCTTGGAGAGCATATCCAGTGATTCAAATGAAGATCACTACTTCAACTCAGTTCCCCAGCTTATTCTTTTCCTTACTTTGAAGCAATTCCTGACTCTGTCATAACTTCCACATGCCTGACCCAGTTATGCTTGCCCCAGTTCCTGCCTTCACCAGCTCTCTGGTGGGCTTGAGGGTAACAGAGGACACCTCAGTACTGGAGTCCAGCCACTCCCACCCCTGATCCTGACATGGTTTGCATCCCAGCACTGACAAAACCCTTTCCCATTAGGACACTGCTAAGGAGACAGCAACAGTAGGAAATGGCTTCAAGAAATTCTCCCAGCCCTGCATATTTATTATAAAATAGTGAGATGCCAGTACCAATGAGCAAAGTCTTAAAATACTTGTGAGATTCTGCTTGGAAACATGACGTTTTCCTCTTGTTATTCATGAACAAGGATTGTATTTCCCAGGTAAATTAACTTGAAAAACATTTCTAAAGTTAGTTTAAGTGTGAATTTTTCAACAACATTTCTTGCTTGTTTTTCAAAAGGCAAATTCAACTTGCAGTGACAACAAAAACACTTTTGCCTCTACTTGAAGGGAAACAAAAACTGTGGAGCAAAGGCAGACCAGTGGATAAAGTCCTTCACTCCATCAATTCTGCACTTCCTTCTGATTATTCTGAAAAGCAGCCAGGACATGCCCAGCATGCAGACAAAAGCCCTGCAATGCTGGGGACAAGACCCAGCATTTTATTTCACTCATTGGCCATCCCCTGCCCCTTTCTTTCCCAGCTTTTCTGAAGACATGGTTGTGAAAAAGTCGAGGATGGAGCAAATTTGCTCTGCTCAGGTCCAGACTGCTCTTCTGCCTTATCTGAACATACAAACTACCCTGAAAGAACCAACATTTCTTCTGAATTATTTATAGTTTATGGAAATGATAATAACATAGAAATCTGCAATGATTTAATTAATTATGGATAAGTAACAAGGTAATGCTAGCAATACTTTTAACTTAAAAAACCTATTTATAAGGAAATGATTTCTTATAAATAATTAAAGCAAAACTGTCTGTGTTGTAACACATAATTTACATTTAAGGCCTGATTTTTCTCGCATTTCTGGTGAAACTTTACTCATAGGAATGCTCCCATGGAGCTGATGAAGTCAATGACAGAGCTGTTAGAACAGATTAGAAGAACAGATTCCAAAATAAAAACATCACTTTTGCTGTTTTGTGTTTTAAACTAACTGAGGGTCAGCAATTCAGACCCTAAAAGATGAGCTTTGCTTTTTGCTTGGTGAGGAAACTCACTTTATTTTGCCTTTCTTAACCCCATTTTAAAAGCAAATGAAGCCTAGATGACACCAACTGTTTCCCAAGTATTGCTTACCATTTCCTTAAACCACTCTTGCCCGACTGTACAATAGCTCCCAGCAGTTTGGACCCTCACTTGTGGGTACCATGACAGAGCCCAAAGTTTGGTTGCTGAGCAGTGATGGGAAGAAAGGCATCTCAAGGAATATGCCATGTATCAGCCAAGCAAGAGGAATCAAATTCGGACTGCCATCACCAGCCTCTCCCTGGTGAGTATTTCACTGAACTTGAGGATTGCAAGATGTTCCCTCTTTATTTAGTTCCTTTTCAAGAAGATGACAGTAAAGAACCATCCTTTCTATTTACTGCAAGTTCAGTGAAACACTCACTTTAAGTACCTTGGCATTTGTCAACAGGCAAGGGTTGAGCCTCAGGGAGTGCAGGGTATCAGCCCAGGCCCTGTTGTCAGCTTTCCTTGATGGTCCTCAGAACTTTGCAAACTTGAGAGTCTGTGAGCTCCAAAAGGTGTCCCACTCAGGGAGATACTGGTGGCAGCCTCTGTAGCTCAGGAGAGCTCGAGGGGCCCTACAGGGGACCACTGTTCAAAGGGTCATGAGATGACTGGCTTTAGTAACCCACAAATTTCCATCCTGGACACAGTTTGGGTCGGTGATCACTGGAATTTTCTAAAGTCCAGTAATAATGGTAGCATTCCACTCAGGCTACAATTCAGGAAAGGAAAATTCCAAGGCTCTCGGGGGATGACTGATTATTCCTGCTCTTTACACCACCTTGGCCATGCAAGAGTTCCTGGTACAGTCAAGGGATGCTTCATTGGCTGACTCCTTATACCGAGCCCAAGGCCTGAATAGAAATTCCTTAGATCACAGAGTGATCCAGAGGAACAGGGGTGAATGCACCATCACAATCAGGACAAAATGGGCTGTGCCAAGCACCTCTTTGGAGCTGCTTGGAGAGACCTCAAACGAGCCCTGAGGCTGCACACAGTGAGAAGGGTCAGTACAGCTGAAACTCAGCCCTCTCGGTCAGCTCTTCCCCGCTGGCAGGGCTGGTACTCCTGTCCTTCTGATGCCAAGGAGCAGCTAAAAAAGGAGCCCGGAAGCTTTCCTACGCAGGCCGCATTTATTGGTGTTGCTCCAGTGCTTCATGGACTGTTATCCATCAAAAGCAGCACTGAAATTGGCACTCTTCACAGAAAAGGAAGGGATCCACCCCAAAACACTAAATGTCAGGAAATCTCTGTGACACAGGATGAAGAAACACATGCTGCTGCTGCAGTTCAAAATGTTCCTGCTCGGAAGATAGCCGGGAAGCAGCATGGCTGGTTCACACCTTCCACTAGTGCCAGGGCCACACAAAACCCCCAGAGCCTCTGCTGTGAGCCCTCCCTGAGAGGTGGCCAGAGGCCAAATGGCTAACCACCCAGAGTGCATCACCATTCCCAGAGTGTCTTACTAGACCCTCCCCATTAAGAGGCAGGTTTCAGGAAATGTCCAAATTGTGCAGGAAAGGAGAGGAGCTGAAATCAATCATGCACCTTCACAAATTAATTTTAACGTGGTCAGACAAAGAGGTCTGGACAAAGAGCAACCATAACCCAAACAGGCGGAACTGGTAAGGTAAAATAACTATTTGGATTATAAAAATATTAATTGGGGGCATAAAGGAGTTGGTTCAGTTAGGGGCACAAGTTATTTGTCTCTCCAAAGCAAAGCAGAGGGCTTACACAAATGGAACAGTTCTCAGTAAACTAAACAACAAAATACTAATTAAAAAGCACATCTAAAAATTGTTGCTTCATGATGTTTATCATGGTTTGTTTCCTCCAACAAAACCAGAATGGATGTGTAAGCAGAATTTTTGAACTAATTAGAGCAAGTTAAAGCCCCAGCTGGGCCCTTCCTGCCCCCTTCTTTCCTGGTGCAGGGAAGCCCATACCCAGTGCCATCACTGCATGACGTGTTGTGTTGCCCAGAGTTAATAAAAACAGCATGGATACTCTCTGCAATGAAAATAATACCTTCCCTCTGTAATTTCTGTAGGGGAGGTTGCCCTAATTGTATTCTCATGGGGAAGAAGGATAGAACCCAATTTAATCACCACCACAAAATCACAGGAATCTTAGTACTTGGAATTTTTAAATTATTACAGTATGCATAATTATGAAAGTGTGATGGAAAAAGTGGTCCTTATGCTGGTTTGACTTCCCTGCAATTCCTGAAGTAGGAGCTGCAAAGGCATGAGTCAGTGTGCAGACGCTGATTAATTTCCCAATTTTTGTGAAGTGAAAGAAACAGGATGTTCAGCATCACCTTCCTGTGCTCGCATTGAAGTCCTTCATCAGTACCCCGATTTTAGAGTTTTCTTACTATCAGCTGAGGGGTGAAACCTCTTAAAAAAGAAAATTATTTTCTCTTAGTGCTTAGCAGCACCTGAATAAGGTAGATGGGGAAAAAAAATACTTGTAAGTAGTCTGGACAAAATTAAATGCCTCATTCTGTTACGCAGTTGTTGTCTAGTATCTGTAAGTCCCTTTCTACATACAGCTGGAGAATATGACACACCTCTAGAAAAGGATTAGAAAATGGTTGGAGAAAACATGGATTTCTGGTTGAAAAAATTTAGGGGTATCTACTCAAACCACCCACCTCTCCAAAAAAATCAGGCTTCCTTCAGCTCGTAAAGATGCAAAAAGAAGAAAAAAAACCCCAATACTCTGTGAGGAAGAAGGGGAAGGTCCAGTTGCTTTCTCGTGCCCCTGGCTGAGTGGGTGGCAGGGTGAGGCCCCCATTGCATCTGGGGCACTCCTGAAGCCCACCACATGCACACTGCCCCACCAGCAGCCTGCCACTCCTGCCCAGCAGTGTGGGAACAGCTGGACTTGCTGCCACTGCAAGGAAGCAACCTGGTGAACCAACAACTCATTTCACCTCTGTGTACTTATCTCCTGCTTGTTTTTAAAGGGTTGCCAAATAGAAAAAAGCAAAACAGCATGAGGCTCCTCAGAGCTGGCAGTGGGTGGGGGAAATAAGTGTTTATAGTGAAAGAGGGTAAAAGACAATGCAGATTTGGCATTTTTGCAGTGAAGAGTGAATGCACTCCTTCCCAGAGGCAGCAGCTGAAAATCACAGACTCATAAAATGGTTTGGGTTGAAAGGGGACCTTGAAGATCATCCATTTCCAACCCCCCTGCCATGGGCAGGGACACCTTCCACTAGATCAGGTTGCTCAGAACCCCATCCAACCTGGCCTTGAACACCTCCAAGGTGCCTTCAAATTGGAGGCTCCCCAGGATTTATTTCTCAGGCAAGCCACAGCCCCCCACCTGGAAGGACATCCCACAGCCCTGGACAGGGCACCTTAGGATGGGACTGGGGCAGGAGGCAGCAGGCTGGGGGGCAGACAAAGGGACCCCGAGATGGGGACATGGCCGGGTACTGTGCCAGGGAGAGCAGGTTCTCACACCTGCCCCAGTGCTGCTGGCAATGGGAGCTAATGGGCAGGGATGTTTCTTGTGGTGTTTGCTGAGTCAGAGGTGATGAGATGAAGAAACACCTAGTACCGTGAGAAGCTTCTATGAAGCACTTCCTGGTTTCTCTGCAAGTTTGTTTTATAGGGGCTTCCAACTTGATGCAACATTTTGAGGTTTAGCATGTACTCTTCTGTTGCAGTCTCTACAAACCCAGCTCTGGAATGGCAGGAAGAAAAGCAAAGTTAGGTGAAGTATGTCTAAGAATACTAGCAGAGCTGTCACCTCATCTTCAGTGTACCTATGCCAGCCAGCAAGAACAGCCATATGGGCACTAACGTGTACTTGGGAGCTTTCTATGGGAGCTGTGTGTCTTCTTTCCCAGGAGAGAGAGTTTGGCCTCTCAGGGAGTTCCATGATTAGAATTTGAACCCCACACTTAATGCTCAGAGCCCATAGCATGCTCCAGAGGCTGTCTGGAGGCAGTGAAAGAGTTACCTCTGGAGCAGCACAGCAGCTCCGGGTGATGAAGTGGATAAGCAGGCACTCCATTCATCTGCTTCGAGCAGCGCCTGACCTTGGGCCCTGGCAGAGGAAAGGCGTCTGCTCCTGGGAACAAAGGGCAGGGGAAGGAGGATGACTCAGGAATACTGGTGGCCTCCAAGGGATCAGGGCAGGGCAGATGGGCTGTTCCATGGCCATGCCAGGCAAGTGGCAAGGGTCACTGGCTGCAATGCACCTACTGCAGGAAATGCATCCATACACTGTCCGAGCCCATCTTCTGTTTTAATAGGGGGAAAAAATTTTTCTTTTTCAGTCTTTCTGTCTATTTTCCTTGCTTCCTTCCTTCCTTCCTTTTTTTTTTTTCTTTATTTTTCTTTTTTTGTTTACTTCATTATGGGAGCATATACTGAAGGTAGTTTATACTGACCTGGACTATGGCATATGTAGAGACAAGAGTCCACTTGAGGAAAGGTGGTGGTTGGGTTTGGGTTTTTTTCAATTATTTTTCAAAAGATGCAGCTGCAGCTACCTAAATGCAGATGCTCAAGGAGGAGAGACATGAAATGCTGAGGGCTGAGCCTTCTCAAGCTTAATGACTGGACACAGCCCTGTTGTGGTGAAGCAGTAGTCAGGGCTCCAAGTAGCTCAGCCAACCTTGGTGCCATTAATTTCCACCTAGTCCAGTGTTTTCTCCTCCCTGCTGCGGAGAGGCCGTGTTGGTGTGGGCGCTGCAGGCGCCCTGTAACACCGCGCACAGCACACGGGGTGTCCCGCACTGCTCTGGGCCAGGTCAGGCGCACGGAGCGGGTGCAGCCGGCGGGGAAGCTGCCGCAGTGCAGGCGGGCGGGTGGCCGGGTGTCCCCAGATTAGCGTCCCACCCTGGCCCACCGAGAGCCACCGCCCCGCCAGCTGCACGGACAGGCGAGCGGGGCTTGGACCGGGCGCAGGGGGAAAGGGATCCAGGGGCTCTGTTGACAGATCAAGCCACTAGAGAGCACTCTCAAATGTATTTATACCCTTTGCCTAAGTGCTAGTTCATAAAAACACGCGGTTGCCATGGCCTGGTTTACAGCACGTCTAAAAAGAGAGCTCCCAAACATACCAGGTTTTCTGAGGCCACTGCAAAGGCGGTCAAAGCCTCCCTTGTGTGGCACCTTTCCCACCCCCTGAGACCCAGGCACAGGGCAGCACCCACAGCTCCAAGCATCCCTCCACTGCTGTCTGCTTACAAATAAATGTCAGGACAGTATTTAAAAAAAAAAAAAAATTGTACTTGGGCAGCTATAGCTTTTTCAAATTTTTTTTTTTTTTGACATACAAAAAATGCAGTAGGTATTTAAAGTTCCTAGTTTCCTTATGCTTAGTGTCAGAAGTAAAAAAAAAGACAAACATAAAATGCCAAACTGGCAGTGGGTTAGTTCAGCAGCTATCAACAAAAGCACCATGCAGTTGAACTGCCAGGAAAAAGTATCTTTGAAAAAAAAAGTCATGGAAGTGGGTTGGAAAAAAAAATATAATAATCACACATTCTTCATTAAAACACTTTTAATACTACACAAGTTACAGTATCACCTTTTAAAAAGTTTAAAAAGGAATATTAACAGTAGCACTGTTGCAGCTAAAGCACTTCAAAATAATAAGAAAAAAAAAAAAAGAAAAAAGCTTGTAGCCCAGGAAGTAGTAATAAAGGGAGAATCCACTGGAGCATTATTGTAATTGAGCAAAGCAACCAAAAGGAAAAAGCAACATTCAATGTGAGAAAAATGAGCTATGTATGAACACCCTCAATTTTTTTTTTCTTTTACTTTTTTTCTTTTTTTTTTGTTTGTTTTTCTTTTGCAGTTCTGAAGTTTTATGGTGGCTATTAGACTTGGCTGGGGGCTGAAAGTCAGCTGAGTGAGCATAGCCACCATGTGCCATTTCTTTTCCATCTATGTTGTTTCTGGGCCACTGCCTGGCATCGCCGGCTGGGGAGTTTCCATCCTCTCCAGGAGTCACAGAGCTGCAGGAGCAGGCGGCTGGCAGGAGGAGGAGGAGGAAGGTGTGCTTCCTTACAGGCCTCTCCACCGAGTCACACCAATGTCCCTCGGCCCCAAAACAATCGTGTGCTTTGTCAGGAGCAGGTCTCACCCTCGGCACGCTCACAGCTGGGACACCTGATGACACAAAAGGCGGGGGGGGGGCTTTTTTAGGCAGGCTTTGGAATTCAGTTTTGCTTCTTTCTTAAGCATAGGGATACCACCTTAATCAAAAACATGAACTTCATCCCATGTAAGGTATTATGCCAAGCAACTTTGAAGAACTTGTTACCATCTATCAGCTCAAATTCCATTTTTTTTAATAAAGTGCCTAAATACACATTTACACAGATCATAGTGGTTCCAAAGAATCCTTTACAGTTGGCATTTTTTTTATATATAGGTATATATATAGGTATATGTATATAATGTGCGTTTTCTTCAAATTGGCTAAATGTGTTTACATAAGACACCAATCTTGACTATAAGTTTTAAAGCGTAATATTGACTCAATGAATTTGTTTATCATGCAAGTCTTATCTAATATTACATTGACCTGTAATATGGAACACAATGTAGTGGGTGTGCTCATTAAACACTTCATAGAAAATTACTGTGCATGTGCAGTTCTGATCTTCAAATACTAATAATGATCATTTCTTAAAAAAAAAGTAGTCTTCAAAAAAAAAAAATACTACTCTGCATTAAATTGCAGTTTGAACATTATCACAATAAGAACAGTTAACTAAAAAGCACCCAAAATTCTTCAATTTTATAGTTGGCTGAACAGATTTTTCCTCCTCCTCTTCCGATACTGTAAGTGTTTATTAGCTAGTCCCTGGGAAGGGACAACCTCGCCACCCTCTTGCTCAGAAACAACCGCGTATAACCGAGTTATAAACACCTCGACAGAAGGGCTCGTACAGCTGCAGTGTTGCCAATGAACTATAAACAGCACAAAAACATCACTATAAGACTTGAACTATTTCTAGTAACCAATTATTTATTGATTTGAGAAGTCTGCTTGGTGATGCAGAAGCGTGATCAAAAGAAGTGGCTTTACAAAAGAGTTCTCCAAAGTAGCTTAAAAGGCAGGGCCAGGGCCATTATGTGCAGCCCTAATTGCTTTCATTTCAACCAGTTTATATTTTCATTTTCAAAGAATAGCAGTAGGTTTGTTTCAAGCATACGTAATAAGGAAATTACAGGTTTCCTCCACCCACATTTGGGCTGTCACTGATATGCCCGCGGGCAATTTGGCAGAGCCTCAGTCACTGCTGTCACTGTACCACACCGTACCTGCCACTACTTGGAAATACCGGGTCAGCGATAGTAACAATAGCAACAGCACTAGAGGTGACTGATAAGCAAAATCAAAATCCATATGCACTATCTGAAAATTAAAGTAAAATTTAAAAAAAAAAGTCTCTTCCCCACATCCCCACCACTACATCCCCATGTTTGTCCAAAGACAAAAGCCCCACAAGTGACACAGAAGACCTTCAGAAATGGCAATGCTACATTGGCACCTTTGCCAATCGTGTAACTAAGTTCGTTATCAAAATTCCATGTTATGGTATGCAATTGGTGAATAAATGCAGTTTTGTAATCTTACAACTGATCACGAGAACTGCGGTCAACTTTGCCTTAAAAAAAAAAACCAAACCAAAACACCAAACCAAAACCAAACAAACCCAGAAATCCCTAACTCAACAGCGCCTCTTGGACACCTCTCCACATCCTACTCTGGTGGCAACTTCCCTTGAGAAACAGTGAGCAAATATGGAACTGGATCTGGAGGATCTTCCATTGCAACCCAAGCCACGCGCTTCTGGGAGAAAGGCCTCCTGCTCCCTAAGCTCGCCTGGCCAGCGCGATGGCAAAGGGCATGCCTGCCTTGGCTAGCCACTCTTGTCCCCAACCACCTCAGACCAAGCCTGCATGCGACCAGCTCTACAGGACAGGGGCCAGGAATAAGGAATCACAGACAGTAAGGCAATCTTTACAATGTCAGAAAGTGTATTTGGCATTTAAAAAAAAAAAAAGAAAAGAAAAGAAAAAACAGAAGAAACAAGTGCATACAAATACAGCTAGAAGCATTTCTGGTTTGCCAAGTGCTCTCTAAAAAAAGCAGCGCAAGTCACAGCCTACATTGAACAGTAACTGTCACCAGGGAAGCACAACAAATAGTTGCTATAACAAAAGGGAAAAAAAAGAAAAAAAAAACAGAAAAAAAGAAGAATTAGAAGAATGCCTTAATAATAAGTACATACCTTTTGTCTTCAAAAAATATAGAAACACAATGTATTCAAAAAAATCAAAATTATACAGCCATGTTTATGAAGTCTACATTTCCCTTGTCTTGGAGATATATATATATTTATATATA
>VXAC01006172.1:0-32011 GCA_013399225.1 Rhipidura dahli | reverse complement strand
TGGAAGGGACCATAAATGTCATTGAATTCCAGCCTTTTGCCATGGGCAGTGTCAGGAAAATTAATCTACAAACATCAGAGGTTTATGTCCAAAAAGGAGACAGAGGAGTCCTGTTCCCTTATTTGAATAAAGGGAGAGGCCATGGGGCATTTTCCCTGGAGTCTCTCAAATTTTTGGAGGGTGCAGCCTCCTTTTTATCCCAATTTCCTGGCCGCATTTCCCTCTCTCTTTCCCTGTTGGCTGAGGTACCCGAGAGGTACAGACTTCCCAAATCACGTAAGGTTCCCTTCTAATGTATAACCCTCCTTTATTTTTAGTTCTTATTGAATTTTATGGTTTTCCCATTGTTTCTTTCATCTCTCAACATCCAATTTCATTTATCAGCAGACCTGCAGTTTGTTTGTAGAGACAAATCTCTTTCTATTCATCAATCGGTGGAACCCTTCTCATGGTTTCTTTTTATCTCTCAGTGCTAATTTCATCAGGCAGCAGGCCCAGAGCTTGTTTGTAAAGACAAGTCTCTCATTCCTTTCAGCAGAAACACCTTCCACTAGACCAGCTTGCTCCAACCTGGCCTTGCACACTTCCAGGGATGTGGCAGCCTCAGCTTCTCTGAGCAACCTGTGCCAAGGGCCTCACCACCCCCACAGGGAAGAATTTCTTCCTTACACCCAGGATATTATAGATCTCATTTATTTATTTCTTCCTGACAGCCAGGATGGGAGAGGCTGCACACCCCTGTGATGTGGGGCAGGAATGACCCCCCTGGGGCTGTGTGAGGGGAACAGCCGGTGCCCGTGGCAGCGTGTGGGGCTGGAGGCTGGCACAGGAGCGTGGGGCTGTGTGGGTGGGGTGCTGACAGGGGCTCTGCCTGCCCTTGCTGACAGATCTACGCCGACCCTGCCAAAAGGCTGGAGCTCTATTTCCGCCCCAAGGACCCCTACTGCCACCCCGTGTGTGCCAACCGCTTCCCCACCTCCACCATGCTGCTCAGGGTGAGGAGGAGGACCAGGAGGAAGCAGCAGATGGATACTGAGGAACAAATCCAGCCAGATGTCCAGTTTGAGATGGAGATTCTTGGGATTGTCACCACTGTTTACAAATTTCAAGGTAACCCTTGGGCTTGTGGGCACGTGGCTTGGAGATGAGTAGGTTTGGTGGGAAAGGGAGGTGTTTCCCTTTAGATAGTTGAGGACTGGAAGGAAAATCGAGTGTTCTTGCTGGATAAACCTTTGTATAAACTTACCAGATTCCTGCTCCTGAAAGTTGAGTGTGAGAAATGTTGTTGAATTCACAACAGAGTTCACAGTGTTTTA
Organism: Rhipidura dahli; assembly: GCA_013399225.1. NCBI lineage: Eukaryota > Metazoa > Chordata > Aves > Passeriformes > Rhipiduridae > Rhipidura > Rhipidura dahli. Next base: position 30,695 of record VXAC01006172.1, on the reverse strand, counting down.
ACCCTTGTTTCTTACAGGGATGTCTGATTTCCAGTACCTGGCAATGCACTCTGGGCCTGATGGCAAACAAATCTCCATGTATGACAAAGTCCTGATGCTCAAACCAGAGAAGGAAGAATTTTTCAATAGGGACTTACCTCTTTACATTCCACCACCCATTTTCTCACGTCTGGACACTCCCATAGACTATTTTTATCGCCCAGATATACAGCACAGGTCAGTGCCTTTTCTGGTGATGCATCTTTCATGTATTCCACCCGTTGAATCTGCTGCCTTGTGCTGTTTTATCCCTCTTGATTTGGCGCAACAGAGGCCAAGAAAAATGCCCAGAAACTGCCTGGCAGTGGCAACCTTGGCAAAATTCCACTTGAGGATTTGCCAGGTGAGGGGAGCTGGAGATGTGGTGAAGATGATGCTTCTCCCAGCACATCTCACACAGTGTGGGATACAGGACACAGCCTCCTGCCTGCTTCCAGGGGGCTGGAGCCAAGGGCAGGGCTTCCAGGAATCAATGCCATGTGTCCCTGTGCTGTCCTGGCCCCAATTGGCTTTGCCAGAAGAACAGTCTGGGAGATCTCCCACAAGAAACATCTTTCATTTTCTCACTGTTGGCCTTCACCAGCACTTTTTAAACAAAAATTTCCACACTGAGTTGCTACCTGCATTTTCCCTTTTGCTTTGCCCCTGTCCCACTGAGGAGCTGCAGTAGCTCCAGGAGAGCAAATGCAGAGGGTGAAGCCTTTATGGCTCCAACACATTCCATACAGATCAGTCCCAAGTACTGGGACAGAGCTCCTCTGTCAGTGTGGAGATGGATGTAGCTTTGAGGTTTTATGTTTCTTTTAAACTTAAATTTTCTTTTCTTCAGTGGTGCCATGAGTGGTTTTATGGTACCAGTGTGTGATCAAGGGAGGTTGGGCCAAAGTTAAACCAACTTATTGCTCACCTGGCTGAGTCCCTTTTGTGTCTCCCTGTTCCTTAGGGAGGGATACAACAATCCCCAGGTGTCTGGTGAGAACCTGATTGGCCTCAGCAGGGCCCGGCGCCCACACAATGCCATATTTGTGAACTTTGATGATGAAGAAATCCCAACTAAACCCCTGGATGCTGCTGTCCAGAACTGGAAGAAAGTGTGCACCAATCCCATGGATAAAAAGGTGGAGGAAGAGCTGAGAAAGGTGTGTGCCTTTTTCCTGACCTGAGCACTGTCCTGCAGCAAGCTGGGGAGGAAAGAGTGCATTTTTTCCCCAGAAACTCTTAGTGATTCTAAGTGATTAATACAACAAGTGTGAGCAGATGCTGCTGACACTGCTGTGTTCAGTTCAATTCTGCAAGTCAAGGTTTGAGTCTGTGGCCAGTTCACATTAAATCCCTTTTTGTGCCATGAGTTCTTACATTACCATCCAGTAATTGGCTAAAATTGAGGGCCAGAGGCCCTGATACAGACCTAAGTCCACTTGGAAAGCTGCTGTGCCTTTGGTAACCCCCTTCCCACCGTTCTGTGGTTGTCTGTGTGTTATTTTAGCTCTTTGAAGTCCGTCCTGTGTGGTCTCGGAACGCGGTGAAAGCCAATATCAGTGTCCATCCAGACAAGCTGAAGCTGCTGCTGCCGTATTTGGCCTATTACATGGTGAGTTAGTGCCACATCTGTGAGCAAGGGAGCATCCCCTGCTTGTTACTGGTACTTTACCACTTCTGAGGCCCTACCAGCAAGTACCTGAGCTTAATTTTATGTAATGAGACAGAGGGAAGGAAATGCTTTGGATTCAGTCACTATTTGCTCCATAGGTTCTAATCACCTTTGCAGGTCAGTCAGACACTCCGAGTGACTGTTCACCTGGCAGTGGTAGCAGAATTTTTCCACAGAAACACTTGACTGTGACCTTGCAGGTTGGTTTGTATAAGCACACAAATATTTGTGCTTTGATGCTCTGATTGCCAAGTTTCAGTGTATAAATAGTGCCATGGCAAGTGAGCGAAGAGCTGGTAAAACAAATATCTTTGGGCAATGAGGGGAAATATTAGAAGTTTCCAAGAACCTCTGTAACCCTGTAATGAAGGAAGGTGCAACACTGTGGTGCTTGTTTGTAACCATCTTCCCTTGTGTGTTTGTGCACAGTTAACAGGTCCTTGGAGAAGCTTATGGGTTAGGTTTGGGTATGACCCCAGAAAACACCCTGAAGCAAAGATATATCAAGTACTGGACTTCCGAATTCGCTGTGGAATGAAATATGGTAAAAGGGCCCAACCCACAGAGCTGCTCTCTCTGCTTTCTGGTTAATCCTGGTAGTACTTTTCTTTCTATATGTTTTTCAAACTCTTGCCATATTTCTGCTCTGATGAACATGTCACCTCCTGAGCTCCTTGCATACTGTAGTTTTTCCTAAACTCCTGTAATACTTTCTGTCATAGTATGCAATCTGTCTTTCCTCATTTGGCACATTCTAAACTCTGACTTTCCTCCTCCATGTGTTCCAAGCCCAAGTGGGTGTAGCAGAGCAGCCTCCTCTTCATCCAGGGGAGGCACCAAGCAGGAATTCTAGTGCTCCCATAGTGGCTTTTCCTCAAGGGTCTCAGCATCTCCAGGATGCTGGGTCTCAGACCTTGGATGTGGGGTTCCCTGCTCTGATTTTGCAGAGGGCAAGTTGAGGAAAAGGAGTTTCTGATGCCATCTAATAAATCCATCCACTCATTGACATTGGGTCGCATTTCCAAGTTAAAGGGTTTGTTGATCTCTTCTCCCCACCCTGCTAAAATCAGCATATCTCAAAGACCAGCCTGCCCTTCCCACACCAGTCCAGCCCTTGTGTTCCTGAACTGGGGGTACTCTGCAGGGTGCTTGCCCTCAGTTCATGGCTGGTTTTTGCTTTTCACCTCTAGGTTATGCTGCTACCGACATGCCCGTGAAAGCAAAACGCAGCACGTACAACTACAGCCTGCCCATCACTGTTAAGAAACAAGGTATGCTGGGTCAGAAGGGCTGCCTGGCTCTTCTGCTTCTCTGTTTGCCCCAGCCTAGTCACAGGTGGTGAAGGGTCTTCCTGTGTCCTAGCAGAGACAAAACTGGAGCTTGTTTTCTGCTTATAATATTGCTGCTGTTAAGCCAGTAGAAAAATCTCCTGCTGGGAAGTGTTGTGGGAGTGTGGCTGAGCCACAATGTCTGTTAGCAGGAAGGAGGGAGTTCTGCAAGCCTCACTGGGAATTCAGCATTCACTGAGGTGCAGAAAATGGGGGAGTTCTCTTTTCTCTGTCAATGGAGAGTAGAAAAGGTTAAAATTATGAACAAATGGACTCTGGAAAAAGCTGCCCGACTCAGCACCTTTCCTGGGACTGTCCAGTAACATCTCTGAAGAATGAACAAAGCACATGCTCAGTTGCTGGTTGGTCTGGTTTTGTTGAATCAACAGAGAGAAGTGACAGTACAATATGAAAGATGTCCCTAATTAGGACTCTTTGTTTTCCTTTCAGGAAGTCACACAGTCAGTGTCCATGGCCTGAAACAGGGGCTGGGTACAGCTGGTACATCTGGGGCAAAAAAGTCCCCCTCCAGCAGGTATAAGCTGAAGGTAAGCATGACCTTTCATACCAAAATCTTGAAAAACCTCAGTGAAATAGGGATGTGTCCTGGTTTATCAGTCCTCCAGGGGTCAGCTGTGAGTTGATGTGCTCAGGTTTACCTGGGAAGCTCCTAGTTGGACGTGGCATTATGGCACATCCTCTGAGTGTATTTCTTACATGCTGCAAGGTGGGATTGCTGGTCTCCAGCCTAGTCTTAGATGTGAATAGCATTTTGCTTCAATTGATAAAACTAGAACTTCATGGGCAGCAAAGTGCAAAAAAATCGTCTATGAGGTCATGCTGCAAAGTCCAACAGGGTGGAATAAATAAATGAATCTTACTCTTCCCTTTTTGCTAGAATGAAGCCCATGCAGCACTGCTAGGCAGTGACAGGCTGCAGACAGAGCTGCAGGTTGGAGGGGTGAATTGTTTTCTCTGCACAGCAGTGCTGGTGTGACTGTGGCTGCAGGGACATTTTGGGGCATTCCTCATTCAGCTTTATCTTCTGCCATGTACAGATCTATGCCTTAGGACTTGTTTCTCTTGGAAGTACCTTCTTCTTGAATCACTCCATTGGCAGTACTTTCAGTTAGGCCAGAGTTATCCTGTTACACTTCAAAATGCACATGAATCCTTCTGTTCTTTCCTTCTCTTAGGAATCCGTCTACGTTTTCCGAGAAGGAGCCTTACCCCCTTACCGACAGATGTTCTACCAGCTCTGTGACTTAAATGTGGAAAGGTACTGCACACTCACAGAGACAGATTTCAAAGCTTGTTGTTTACACCCTGTCCATTCACCCCTCTCCCCCTGAACAGGAACATCAGAGGTGTTTAGTTTCTCAATAAAAACACAACAGCCTTTTTACCTATGAACTTCCTTTCCCATCTGACAATTACCTGGATAACCAACTGTGCTCTTCCAGCTCAGTGAAGTGAAGTGGAAATAAATCAGTCTGTCTCATCTGAAACTCACATCTGAGTGCAGAAGATTAACATTTCCTTCCCTTTTGCTGCTCTTTAGCCTGCAGAAGATCATCCATCGGAATGACGGCACGGAGTCGGAATGCACAGAGCGGGACGGGTGGTGCCTGGCCAAGACAAGTGATGACCTGAGGGACAGCATGTCCCTGATGATAAAGCAGATCATCAGATCTACCAGGCCTGGTAAGGATGCTTTGAACGTGAGGATGTTGTAATTGGCACTGAGGCAGAAGTGTTCCTGCATCTGCCCCCTCCTCTGTGTGTTTTTTTGGGCTGTAGCTCATTCCAGTGGGGGAGCTGAGGCTGCTGGCCTGCAGTGGGAATGTGGGTTGGCATTAGGGATGGCTGGGGGTTAAGGTTTTCTGGTTCATCTTCCCAGTAGCAGCCCTTCAGCTTTTAAATGTCTTTGCACAGTGATAATCAGGACTTTATTCTGACTGATGTATCTGTTGGTGGCGTTTTACTCTTTATTGATGTTATTGATTCAACAAGAAGTGAGGGAATTATTTCTTCATGATGCTGGGCCAAAGCAGTAATGTCCCAGTGAATTGGGTCAGAATGAGGCAGGAGAGGAGCACTTCAGCTCTGCTGCTTTTCTGCTCTCCTTCTTGGATTGTGGAGATGGATTGCTCTGGGCTTGATCAGATTCTATTAAGATGTGCAACATTAGCTGAGCCTCTGAGGCTGCTGCCTTCCTCTCACATGCATGAACTCCACTGCCAGTGGCCCCAGGTTGCACTGAGAGAGGCATCACAGTGTCTTTCTTTCTTTCTTTCTTCCCAATTTAAGCTCTTTTCTCAAATACAACAAGCAGTGAAGACGGCAAAGAACAGCTGGCATACGAGTCTGGAGAGGATGAGGATGATGAAGAGGAGGAGGAAGAAGACTTCAAGCCTTCTGATGGGAGTGAAAATGAAATGGAGACAGAAATTCTGGACTATGTATGAACTCAGTGAGTGGTCTGGCTGCTGTGGACAGAACTGTCTGCTCTTGCTCCTCGAGAGCCAAGGGTTTGGCATCCCTGCCCAGGATCTGGGAAAGCAGAGCTGATGCTGGTCTCTCTGCAGTGACTGCTGGTGGGCATCATTCTGGATGTTTGAGAGCCAGTGCCTGCATTGTCAGAATTGCTGCCTGAGAAACCCTCCAGCAAGCTCAGCCTCAGCAAACTCCCAGGAGTGAGCCCAGAATCCAAACCAGCTGGTAACACAGCAGAACAGGGGAGAAGCTGCATTCCCAGATCTCTCCATGTGTGGGAGTGCACTCTCTCCAGGTTGGTGGCCATGTGGAAAATGGAAAAGGTGCCTGTTGAGATGCTGAGAGAAGAAGCACTCCAGAGCTCCTCGAGTCCCTAAGGCAGGTTCTGCCCTTCTGCTTGTCCAGAGGGAATGAAATTACTGTGCCATGCCTTCAGCACTGAGCCTCGCTGGGCATCTTGGAAATAAAGCCAGCAGGGAAATACACTTTCTGTCAGTGAATAATTCCCTTCCTGGTGTGTGAATGTTTGCTGTCCTCACTACCTGATGCACTTGTCAGATCTGTTTTGACTTCCCCAGTTAGCAGTTAACAAGGACTGAAGGCAGCTGGCAAAGGGGCAGAGATCCAGGTGCACAGAAGTTGGCCACTGCCAGCTGGATTGTTCCTACGAAAAGAAAGTCACAGAAAGTAAAGATCTGCTGGCATTTTCTGGGTCTTGTGCATTCCCCAGGGCGTTACTACCACACCTGGAGCCAAGCTTGGTTTTTTAAAAGCAGTTAAGACCTTTTCTCGAGGCCCTACAGACTGTTACAGTTGCTTTTAAAGCCTTTACTTGTAACAAAAGGAGTAAACCCAAACAACTTACACCTGGAAAATGCAACAGTTTCAACTCACAGGTTCAAAGGAATGGGTTCATTTGAAAAGTGAGCCCTGGTCCCTCAACAAAAAAGCCTATTTTTCAAAACAAAGTTCAACCCACCAGAGTGAACATAAAGTATGAACTCCCCCACAGTCAGATCCATCCTACTTTCTCCAGGAAGGTGCTGGTATTTTGGGAGAGGAGAACAGAACAGCCCCTGCCTTGGGGCAGAGACATTTGAGCATCAGTATTTTATTGCAAAGACTAATTACATTGCTGTGTACAAGTCACACTGGGCAGTGTGCTCCTTCATTGAAGTGGTACAAAATACATACGGTACAGCCAGTCCCCCTGGTGGCACCGGCGGGAAGGGAGAGGACAGTCCCAGAGTGGGCAGGCACGGAGCAGAGGGAAGACCCTCCCGGGAGTGCTGGTGCCCAGGGGAAGGGGCTTTGGGCACGGGGGGAGGCAGGAGGCTGCCCCTGCGTCAGGGAGCCAGGAGCTCCCATCATGTGCATCATGGGCGGTGCCACCCGAGGGGACGTGGGGCTGGAGGAGCTCAGTGCCAGCCACGCTCACACCCAAGCAGCCTCTTCCCCACCAGCCCAACCCCTGCCACCAGCCCCGGCCCCTGGAGCGTGGTCCCTGTCCTGGAGCCGGGGAAGGCACCGCAACCACCCGGGAACTCCGACGGATGGGAAACAGAAAAGATCTGCTGGAATGAAGTGCTTAAAAAAACCAGAGATGGAGCCAGGAGCAACAAAAGGTCCCCCTTTGGTTAGTGTTTCCTACAATGATTAAAACAAGCATCTCTGCCCCTGCTCGAGCAGTTAGTGGTAGAGATTGGGAGGGGGTGGCTGGTGGGGTCTGCACCCCATGAGCACAGCAGGGCGATGCTGCTGTTGCCACCAGCATCCCTCCCAGCAGCCTTAAATAGCAGGGGGGTACAGGAGAGGGACTGGGCTGCAGGGCAGGGGGAGGCTGGATTAGTAAAATGTACAAGTTTGCCTCTTCTATTTACAACCAATAAATACTGAAAAAAAAAAATCAGTAAACTTTTTTGTTTTATACAAAAAAAAGTCTCATTGCTGTTTCTCCCATGGTCAGTGTTTGAAAAAGTCCGGTTAAAGCCCAAGGTGAGTGGCACTTTCTGTGGGTCAGGCAGTGGCAGCTGGGGCATCTGGAGCACCCTGAGCTCTCTGGCCCCTCGCACGGCCATGCAGACCCAAAGTCTCTATTTACACAGTTTCAGACAGAACTTTGCTCTCCTCCTCCTCCTCCTCAGGCTGGCAGCACTGGGGGCACGGCCCGAAACTCTCCCCTCAGCAGAAGAGACACTGGCATTTGATCTTTGGTGCAAGTTTGAACGTGGGCCAGCCCAGTCCAGCCGGAGGATGCGCTGGATCGGGAGAGGAGCGAGACCACGCAGGCTTCCAGCTGGGGAGAGCACGAGGCACCCACTTCCATCATGGCATGGCCACAGCCTCCTCCACGGGGCTCAGCACTGGGGCAGGGCTGCATCCTTCCAGCTCACCTCCCAGCCCAGGGCATCCGTGGCTTCTCCCAAGGGTAGGACGGGCAGAGCTGTGTGGCGGCGGCACCGCCAGTGATCCCGGGGAGGACAGACGTGGAGGTAACACTGGGAAAGCTGGGAAGGAGGCTTGGCAGCCCCAGGGTGGTGGTGGCTCCTGCTCTGCTCCTGTCAAACAGCCCCTCTGCGAGTCACCGCTCCCCGGCTCGCTCGGACACAAGGCACCTACGGCAGAGGCGGGCTCCAGCTCTGGGCTGGCCGGGCTGGACTAGTGTCGCACCGTGGAAGGTTAAAAACCAAACCAAAACAAAAAATAGACAAATCCCCCCCACTGCTGCCTTCCTGTGTAGAAAAAAAAAGACCTGATTGGAATGGGGGCTTGTGCAGAGAGAGGCAGAGGCCCACAGCAGTTGCCCAGCTCTCAGCTCTGGGTGCGGAAGGGAGGTGCACGGCCGTCCCCCGTGGGTGAGGGTCACTCCTCTGCCGTGTGGGGAGGCACAAGGACCGGCCACAGCCAAGCCCGGAGCAGCTGCCCCCAAGGCCCCGTCGGTGATGGGTGGCAGTGGGGCTGAGGCTAGAAGATGCCCTTGGCGATCTTCAGGCCTTTCTGCTTCATCCTGGGTAGGGTGGAGCTGGAGCCATGCTTGATCTTCACCCCCTTGGAGAAGCCCCGCTTCTTGAGCACAAAGTCGTAGTTGGCGGCGGAGTTCATGGCGTAGAAGACGTTGGCGTTGTCGGGGATCTTCAGCTCTGGAAGTGAACAAGGATGAGGGTCAGTCAGGTGCCCTTGCCTTGAAAGGGGACCAGAGTGGGGCCAAGGTTTGTCCCGAGGTGCTGGGACCCCTCTTGCTGTCACCTCATCCCAGCTCCAGCCTGGTGCTGCCCAGGCTGCAGGGCTGCGTGGCCCCAGGGAAGCCCCCACGCCCCAGCACACACCTCTCTCCTCTGAGATGATCTGGACAAGCTCATAGTCTTCAGGCCGGTCCCCATCCAGGTTGTGTTTGGCCATGGCCTTGCGAATAACCACGGGGGTCTTGTCCTGGCTCGTCACCTGTGAGCACAGAGTGCTGTGAGCCCAAGAAAGCCTCCCACTGGAGTCTCCTCCCCCAAAATGTGCCATGCCCATACCCAAGCAGGACAGGCCACCCCTCCCTGGTGTTTCCACAGGGATGTTACTCACCAGGATGCTCTTGTACATGTTGCCGTTGTCCACAGCCAGGCTGACACGGATGATGCAACAGTCGTCGACCTGCTGGTTGTAGAGGGGCAGCGAGAGTGAGGAGTAGCTGGAGATGCCGGAGACCGAGCGCTTGTGTGTGCGGGAGGCCGTCACCGGCGTGGAGGAGACGGAAGAGGAGGAGGCACTGCTGGAGCCTGAGCCGATGCCTGACGTGTCCAGGGAAGAGAGGGAGGTGGATTCCCAGAACTGGAGGGCAGGGAGGAGAGGGGATGCGGAGGACACAGTGGGTTTAGCTTCTCCATCGGCCACAGACGGGGCGTACCAGCGCTGGGGGAGGGAGGCCAGAGGGATCTCACTGACCTGTGACAACGGGGACCGACACAACTACAGCCGCCGGAGGCATGAGAGCCTTGCCGTGCTGCCACAGCAGCAAAGGGCAGGGGCCTCCTGAGCAGCCCCCGGGCCCCCCACCTGCTCCCCCCAGCCCCAGCGCCAGGGCAGAGGTGGGACAGTCCCCACACGATGGCCACAGCGGCCCTGGGAGGCCCGGACCTTGTGAGCTGCCACGTACCTTCTTCTCCTGGCAGTCGGGGGACTCGGGGATGAAGCTGATGTTGATCTCCTCCACGTCAGAGCTGCTGGAGCCGGCGGAGGTGACGCTCACCGAGTCAGTGGCATCCCCGCTGCACAGGTACTGCCCACATTTGAGCTGGTCAAAGGATTTTGAGTGGGAGCTGCCACTGGCGCAGGGCTCGGTGCTTGGCGGCTGCCGGCTGCCAGGAGAGATGTGGGGCAGGTGAGGGGAGCAGGGTGAGGGTGCATTTGGCTGGCAGGACAGCGGCCGTTCCCGCCTGGTCCCCTGCAGTGCCCAGCCAGGGATGCCCCATGCTGGCTCCCACCTCCCACCAGGGACTCACTCGCTCCATCTCTTGATGATGCCGGTGTTTTTCTTGGCCTTCAGTGTGTTGCTGGCTGACTCTGACAGTGGCTCGATCTCACACGACAGCCCATAGCTGGGAGGGGAGAGAGGAGGGTTTGAGCTCCCTGTGCTGCCACCAAGTGTGAGGGAGGGAGAGCAGAGAGGGGAACACGCGACAGCTGCTGCTGCTGTCAGAGGAAATGAGTGGTGGGACCCCCCGGACTCACCTCTCGGCCTCGCTGAGCCGTTCCAGGCTGTGGAACCACTCCACAAACTGATCCTCCTGGGTGAAGCTGTAGTTGTTGCAGGCCGACTGGAGCAGCTTGATCTGCGCGATGACTTCAAACTCCTGCAGCAAATGGAAGCCATGAGACCAGAATCCCCTCCCCCAAAACTGAAGAATATGAAGTAAAAAAAGGAGAGAGATCAGCCCCCAAGTGACTGGCACAGCCTGTGACTGCACCAGGTCAGCCCTGCTGTGCAGCTGCCAGGACAGAGCTCTCACCTTCCTTCTCTTCTCAAAATTGATCAGCCCACCCTGGAAAATAAAGAGATGAAGGTCAGAATGGAGCAGGCAGAAGAATATTGCTCCCACCCTTCCCTCTCTCTGTCTTGCTGCCACTGCAGTGTGGGTAATCCTGCTGAGAAAAAGTAGCCCGGTTCCTTGGGACAGAGCTGGATATGCAGGGTGGGATATGGGAATGCAGTGTGGGATACAGGATGTGCAGTGTTGGGATATGGGATGAGGTGTGGGGATAAAGGATGTGCAGTGCTGGATACAGGATGTGCAGTGTGGGATACGGGATGTGCAGTGTGGGATATGGGATGAGGTGTGGGATACAGGATGTGCAGTGTGGGATATGGGATGTGCAGTGTGGGATATGGGATGAGGTGTGGGATACAGGATGTGCAGTGTGGGACACAGGATGTACAGGATGCAGTGTTGGACACAGGAGGTATTGTGGGATACAGGATGTGTAGGGTAGGATATGGGATGAGGTGTGGGATACAGGACACATGGGGGACCAGCCCTCCTTTCATCAGCCCAGGCTCTGGGAGAAAGAGGAGCACAGGGAGGAAGTACATACATCCAGGAAATCCTTCATGGCCGTGTCGAGCATCACCAGGTCTGTGAGGAAGGTGCCAAGGTAGGGAATGGTGCCCTGCATCACTCCCTGTGGGGACAGAAGGGGCAGTGGGGTCAGCAGAGCTGGGACCAGCCTGGGCAGCTGCTGGGGCCGGGGCACAGGGACAGCCCTGCCAGACTCACCATCTCTCGCTGCTGCTGCTGCCGCTTCTGAGCCCTCTTTGGGTTGATCTCCAAGGTGGCAAATTTGGATGTGCCCTCCTGGACGGTGGGGAGAGGTGGGATCAGCACAGGTAGGAAATGGCTCTAATACCTATTAGCTAAAAGTCACACCTGCTTTTCTTTGTATAACTTTCCTTGCAGGAAAGAGGAGGAAATCAAGCTTTTTCATGGCTCATAAGAGAGGAGAGCCTTAGTGAATAGGAACTGCCGCTCTCATTTCTGTATAAATGCCTCCCCAACGAGATGTTCTGCTCCCTTTTGCATTTTGTTTCCTGTCAGTCCCTAAACCAGAGCTAGCCTGGGGTCTGTGGAGAAGCTCAACACAGAATAAAGACATTTTTGCCACAACCTTTCACCAACTCCACCACCCCACCCAGAATCAAGAGACTTTTGCACTGGACTGTTAACATGCAGCCACCTCTGGGGAGAAGCTGTCACTTGGTGCTCTGGGTCCCATCTCATTGCTTATCTGTTCCCTGGATTGTTTTGCCAGCTCCAGGTAATGAGTTCTGGGTGGAGAAACAGAAATCCCAGCCTTGGTCTGAAACCCCTGCCTGCTCCCCAGACTCAGCATGCCCTGCCTACAACCATGCCTGTGACTGCAGTAGCTCTGGGCTTTATCCTTGTGGCTGGAGCACCGTGGAAACCTGAGCTGCCTGCCAGGAGCAGGGCAATGCGGGTTCTCCTTCCCCCTACCTTGATGAGAAGCTCCCGGCTCAGCGAGTGGTTGTTCTCGTCGGAGAAGATCTCTGAGAGCTCATGGAAAGTGCGGAAGCTCTCCCTGCTCAGGGGGAAACAAGGGGAAAACGCTGTCACCGTGGGGTTTCCTCCTTGGGCTCTCTTCTGCTCACCCAGATGACCCCAGTTATGCTCAGCTCCAGCTGGGCCTCGCTGTTTGGGAGCTATTCCAAGGTGTTTCACACAGAAGGGTGAGGTGATGATGCTTTTATTTCCTCACCCTCCTTAGATCCCTGACACTGGTCCCTGGGTTTTGGGCACACTCCAAGAGGCAATGCTGGAGCTGAAGTGCTCCCATTTACACATTCAAGGCCCCCAGCACGTCCTTCCCCTTGGAACCGGCCTCGCAGGAGCTCCTTACCGCAGGACCTCGTCCCAGGTCTTCTTCAGCCGGTGCACAGCGTTGCACTGCAGGGCTGAGAGGATGGCTCGGAGGGATGAGAAGTTCTTCAGGATGCGGCACTCCTGGGGACAGACAAGGAGGTGGGGTTAACAGGACTCAGGTTAAAAAAAGCTGGAGGATCTGCTGGGATTCCAGCAGGGTGGAGGTGCGAGGGGAGCTGTCCTACCCGAGCCACCTCGATCCACCGCTCCACCACCTTGGCCCTCTGCTGTGGCTTCAGGGACCTGTCCCCGAGACAGGTGGCGATGACACAGTTGGCCACGCTGTTGAACTGCGAGACCGTGGCACGGATGGTGGGGGCCAGGTGCTCTTTGCCCTTCTTGTCCCGCTGGGACCAGATGCAGCCCAGGCAGTGGTAAGGCACCACTTTCTTGAACAGCTCCTGGAAGATAAAGGGAGGGGGAAGGGTCTCTTTGGGTTCTCTGGGGAGAGAACAGGCCAGGAGGAAAAAGGAATGGGAAGAGCCAGGCCTGTGCCCAGAGCACCACTGACCCGGCTGGTGGGTGACTACTCACAGCATCCATCAGTGTGAACTGCTCTGCCACCATCTCGGGGGAGAAGGAGAGGAAATCTGGCTTCCCTTCCCCGACCCCGTTCTCCTCCACCAGCTGGAAGGTGCAGCTGCCATGGTCCACAGCTGCAGGAGACAGGGTGAAGCTGAGCACCACGGTGCCCACACCGACCCACGCCAGCCCCCTGCAGACACCCACACCCCACCTCCCAGGCTCTTAACTCCCATCTGGCTTCACACCTCCAGCAACGAGGCTCAGATAAAAGGATAGTCGTTTTAAACCTGGGTGCAAGTGTCTACAGAGTATTAAAGGCAGATTAGCTAATCCACTTAGAAATCCCACTTCTGCTGCAGCTGGATTAGCTTCCCAGTGTCCCTCCATGTAAACAGAGTTTATGGCTGTTCAGCCACGTGGCTTAAGTTCTGGGGACCCTTGATGCCAACCAGCAGCATTCCCTGCACCTGCAGCCCCAAATGACCCCACAAGCAGGGGGAGGACCCCACCTTCTGCCTCGGCCTCGCTCTGCTCTTGCTGCTGGAACTGGGCCAGCAGAATGCGGGCTCGGCGCTCCAGGTCGGAGCCGGGGATGTTGTGGCGCACGTAGGAGATGAGCTGCTTGAGGCAGGTGAAGTCGGGGGGCTTGCGGAAATCCTCCGAGTACTGGTCCAGCCAGGCCCCCAGGATGGAGGAGATGGTGCTGCAGCAAGGGGGAAAACACAAACAAACAGGATCAGGTGCCAGGAGAAACCCATGTGCACCCCCAAAGCCCAGGAGCACCGCTGGGATAACACATCCCTCCCGAAGAGCTGCCACCAGAGCCACCTCAGCTCTGCCAGACTCACTTCTTCAGTTCCATCCTCTCATCCACAGTGTGCCTGGCGTGGTCCCCGTTTGCCTGCACGTGGAGTTTGCCATATCTGGTGGGACACAGAGAGCAGGCAGTGAGCACCCTGCGCTCAGCTGCCTCTCACAGCAGCCTCCTCCCCCTCCACACCACCCCCAGCTCTGCCAAGGGGTCAGGATGAACCTGCTACGCAGTGTCCTGCTCCCCTCCCTCTGCCACAACCTCCCTGTTACAGGAATGGGAAGCAGCCAGCACTGGCCACCCCACTGGAAGAGCTCCAGCTTTCCAGGAAGTTGTGTCCTCCCTGCCCTGTCCCAAAACCTTCACGCTGATGGAGCTGGGAGAAGCCAGGAGACCTCCAAGGCACTGCAGCAGAAGATACTGGGGCTTTCCTGGCAGCCTCACCTGTTAAGCAGCAGGTCCAGCACTTGTTTGGTGGTAGCAAAGGCCCGGTAAGTGCACAGGAAGATGGTGACATAAGTGGAATCGTTGCCCTTGAAGGCTGAGACCAGGTACTCCACCAGCTTCTCCAAGGTCCCGGCTTTTATCGTCCTCACCTTACACGTCTCGTAGAGGTTTAGGGCCGACTCATTCTCAAACTGCCAGGACAGGAGCAGAAGTCAGTGGGCTGGGTGAAGAAAGGCACCATCGAGTGCAAAGTGCTCTCAACCAGCTTCACAAGCTGGGATCCCCACAGCGCCTGGGGCTCTCCTAACTGGGGAAGCAAAGCTGAGTCTCCTCAGACAGCAAACACCAGCAATGCAGCTGAGAAGATTTAAGCACTTGGGAAATCCCAGGAAAGGCCTCGAGGTTGCCAAAATCCAGATACAAATCAGAGTTGCCCTATTTTTCAAAGCGGGGCTGCAGATTGTGTCACCTGTGCCCCTTCCCACGCAGCAGAGGACAGCAGGTGCTCCCACTCCCTGCTCCCAAATAAATACACGATTCCCGTGGCAGGGAAACATCTGAAACCTCCCCTATGGCAGGAGGAGCCCCCAGCTTACCCCCAGCCAGCGCTGCCCTTTGTTGGCCGTGTGATGGAGCTGCACTTTCCGGAGGGATATGCTGTAGATCACACCATCCTCCAGCTCTTCTCCGATCTCCTGCGTGGAGCTCTGCATGGAAAGACAAGATACACCATGAGATAAGGAGAACTAAGCATGGCAGAGTGGCTTTTGTGGCTCCTAGGAGGGATCCCAGCGAGCCAAAGGCAGCAGCTGGCTGGCAGCGAGTCTCCGTCACCTGCTCAGAAATGCAAGCCAGGTGACACCAGTGTGTCTGGCCAGCTGAGCCTGCCCACAGTGGAGCCAGGACTTTGGGAAGCTGCTCTTGGTGTGTCCCAGGTCCCCTGGCCCCACAGCTCAGCCCTTCAGCAAAGCCAGGCTATGCCAGTGCAAGGTGGGACCCCTCAGGAGCCAGTGAAAGGGACAGTGACAGCACAGCCCAGTGCCCAGCCCTGGCTGCTGCCCTCCCCAAGCCCCTTCCTTTCCCACGAGGTGACATTGGCTCCAGGTCTGAGCAGAGTGTCAGTGATCTGTCCCTGCAGGAACTGAGCACCTCGGTGCACTTCCCTAATGAACAACAACCCAAACCAAGCCTCCCACCAGCTCTGGCAGCACTGCCCATGCTTTCCCAGGGGAAAGCTCACAGCTGAGGGGAAACCCCAGGGATCTGCACCAGGGTGGGGTCAGACACAGCCAGGACAGGTGACAGGCACAGGGGACAGGCACCCAGCTATGAGGCTCCCATTTCTGCTCTGGATGATGGAGAACACCAAAAATTGGATGAGGAAAGGGGTGATGCTTCTCGGGGCAACACACCTCCCCCAGCACCACATGCCAGCACAGGCTCAGCAGCAGCTCCAGCCCCACAAGGACAATTTGGTTTCCTCCTCCTCCTCCTCCCTAACCACGCTCTGCTGAGTCAGTGCCTCCCTTAAGAAGATTTATCCAGATCCTTTTAAACACTGCAGGGATCTCCCCCGCCCTCCATCCCTCTCGCCAAATGGCAGGACGTGGACAAACACAAGCCAAACAAAAACCACAGCTCAGCAGAGGGAGAAAATGCCTGAAAGCAGTAAGATGGTTAGAGGGGGAGGTGACCAACACTGGGACACAGGGGTGTGGGGACAAACCTCTCCTGCCAGAGCCAGCACAGCTTTCCCTGCAACTGCCCCTCAAAGAGCATTGACAGCAACACAGGGCTTGCTGAGGGAGAAAGTGCCATGGGGCACCCCAGAATGGAGCCTCAGGATGGAGCCCCAGAAGTGATGCTGCTCCCTGCAAAATGAGCATGGGGACAGGCACACCCAGGGCCCCAGGCTCAGAAGAGGCTGCACACCTCAGGAGCAGAGCACAGCTCCAAGCTGAACGTGCACCCAAATGCTCTTTAACCACCATCCCTTATCAGCAGCAGCACCACAGCAGTGGTCACTGCTCTGTTATCACACCCTGCTCAAGCCACGGGTTTGTTAATCACAGGGAATCAAGGCAGGGAAGCACAGCCAGCTCTGAGGGGAAGCTTGAAAAAGCCTCTCATTCATGGTTGTAATGAATGAGGGCAGAGAATCCCCCTGGGCAGGGTTACTGACTTTTTCACTTTCTGCTGAACCTGCTTTTCTCACTTCATGCCAGACTATGGAGAGGTTTGGCTTTGCTGAGGGTTTGAGGAGTGGTGAGGCTCTGCTGTGAACATCAGGGGCCTCTCCCAGGATTCACTGGCTTCCAGACCAGCTCTGACAGCACCCATACGAGGCAGCAGACACCAGATATCCTTCCTGGCACCTGTGTCTTGTTCCATGCCCTGGGAAAAATTATGGCACGGATTTGTGTTCAAGGACACTGCCCTGGGGACTGGCACAACCTTGGGAGAGGGCAGCCAGTACAGCCAAAGCTTTGTGTCCACTCTGGATCACCCACCTGCAGTGACAGCACCTAACCAAGTTGGCCAAGTATTCTTCCACCTCTAGATGCTCTTTCCAACAAAAACAAAGAAAAGCCATGGAAACGCTTCCCAATTTGTCCTGGGCTCTTTCTCACCCTTCATCACCCAGCCTGCACATCAGCCCTACCCCGTGTACCTCCCATTTAAGCTGAGACTTTGGGCTGGAGGAAAGCTCTGGGTCCAGCAGGACCACAGCCCTGTACAATCTAACTCAGAAAAGAGATTTGGCTGGGCTCTTGTAAACCCCAGACAAAAATACCAAGAGAAATCAGATGCTTGCTGACATGCAATTAAATTCATAAATTAAATCATATGGGAGGGAAAAACCATCCCAGGATCAACCCATGAATCATTGGCAGCCGCTGTGCAACTACAGTGGAAAGTGTTGCCACAACTGTGCAGGGTTTTCACTCTGCATTTCATGTCACGTGCAGGGGATACTCCCCATCTTGATGTGCGTAAAAGCAAATTTCATTTCCTTCCCATATCCAAAACTGTCAGATTCATTCATTTTTTTGATCCTGCTGACTTGTGTGACATCCCCCGAAGTTCCCCCTTTTGCAAACCACACACGGAGGCCTCGGCTCCCCAGCGCTCTGCAGGCTCCTGCCAAGAGCCAGGAGAGCTGCTACACTGGGACATTCGAAAATTTAGCTATTTATATTCTGTGTGAGCTTCCTCTTTCCTACGGCTGCTCCTGCGAGGTGCTGATTGTGCATTCCGCACGTGTCCCTTCAAAAACCGAGCGAGCAAAAAAGCAGCTGCAGGACGGAGCCAGAGGAGCCTCGCTCCAACACCGAGCACCACGTTCCTCCCCTGGCAGGCGAGGGGATGGGGTGGGAGACACTCTAAACCTCACCCCATGGTTTATGTTTGTGCCGACCACCCCGAACCCTGCACTCACAGCAGGGTTTCCAGCAGGTCAGCCAAAGCTGAATGCCTCCAAAATGGTCTCTGAAGAGACAGACGAGTGCTGGGGAATACTGCAGCAGCCACTGCTCCCCCACTGCCTGCCCCACACATCTGCTGGAGTTTTCTGCCCCTCAGGAGAAGGGAACGTGAGTCAGGCTCGGCCAGCATGCAAACCCTCCTCCACCTCAGCCTGACACGGGAACAGTCCCTTCTGTTGGCACAAGGGATGAATCCAACAGTGCTTTAAAGATCTGCAACAAGATTTGATGGTTATGGGCATCTGCACCTTCCACCAAACTCGTACAGGAGGGACCTGGCAGCCCAGAAAGTGAGATCCAACACGTTTTGAGATGGACACCAAGAAAAGGGAAGACACAGAAAAATGAACGTTTGATTTGATTTCCCCAGCTCAGTGTGCAATCCTGGTCCTCTCCACCCAGCAGGCAAAAGGCCTCTGGCTGGAGGGGCACAAGGAAAAGCCACATGTTTAACTCTGCCCAGTTGTGCAGAGCAGAGGCTTTTGCAGAAGCAGCTGTGAGTGAACTCTGCAGGAGTTCATCCCCTGAAATATGAAACGGGAGGTCTGCACCAGATGGCTGCCCTGGGCCTGGGGACTGCCTCTTGCAACTGCAGCCAGCCCCGGAGCTCCCACTGATGGTTCAAAGCTTTTGTGACTACACCAGGGAGGAATTCCTGCTCCGTGCAATAAACTCTGCTGCTCTCTGGTGAATGTTCTCGTAGTCGGCGTGGTGTCAAACCCCACGTCTTCTCACGGAGGATTAATAAGGAGCTCTGAGATGCAGCCAAGGTTCGTGAGCCTGGAGGAGGGGTGTGAGGGACCCTCAGAGCCAGGCAGAGAGCAGCAGCAGCAGCAGCAGGGACTCTGCCTTTGGCTCTTCCCGACGGATGAAAGGAGGGGAAAAGTGCAAAAGCCAAACAGCAAAGCAAAACATTGGCTCAGGCTCTGCATTTTGTGAAGCGTTTGAGATCAGTCACAAAGGTGGTTTTGGTAAGACAGGAGCAGAGTGCAGGATTAAGTGTGAGCACGCAGCATCCCCACACGTTACACACAGACAATTACCCAACAATTAGCTGGTCTTAAGAGCTCTGGTCCCACGTGCCCCGGGTGAGAGCACTGGCCTCTAAAGGCACAAAAATAATGAACTGTTAGTGGAAAAAGGTATTAATTTCAGCACACGTGGAAGAGGCACCACTGCTTAAAGTGCTTTTGCTGATGCTCTCCGGACCGCAGCTGGTTTAACAATCGAGATATTCGTGTTACTCTGCTCCCTTTCAGTTGAGCCACACAAAATGCCTGTTCTACAGACAGGTACAGCACAGCACCAAGAGTATCTCTGCACCGTGATTTCAAAGGGGCTGCTGCTACCAGCCACAAGAGAGGAGCAGACACTAACCCTGCCCATGGGAAGCCAGGAATGTGTGCCTGTTGGGAATTAACAGTCTCGCTGGCTAACGAGACAAGAAAAGGCAGAGCTGAGCCTTGGAGACGTCACCAGGAGTTTCCCATTGAAGCTCCGCGCTTGCACAAGCTCAGAAGAACTCGATGAAAGGTGGTAAAAGCCAGAAACAGCAAGTGGGAGTTTGGTCTTTGCAATCCCCAGCCCCTTCTCAGAATAATCCCTTCCCAGCAGCAGAGGGAAATGGGCCTTTCCAGAAACGAAAGGAACCGGCTCACACCAACCCCGAGTTCACTTTCATTTCACCCTCAGGGGCAAACCCTGAACCCCCTTCAAGGAACAGCAGTGACTTTGGGACCTCTTGTGCAAAGGATGTTATGTAAAAGGAAACAGGGAAGAAGTCAGCCCCGGGAAGTGAAAGGGAAACGAGCGCAGTTCTGTGAGGCGGAGATAAAGACCGCAAAGCAGAAGCTCCCTCTGTCCTACACATCCCAAACAAGCACACGCAGCACAAGGCTCTTCCCCGTGGGGACTTCCAGGCAAAAAGCCCAGCGATGGCTGTTCCTCCACGGCTCTGCCTCGAGGGATCACCCACTCCTGACACTCACGGGCAGCTTCCTTCCCCTGGCTGTGCTCAGGAAGGGCACAGGGACTACCCAGAGTGGCAGCTGACAAACATCCCCTGTTGGCAGGGGAAGGAAGAGTGCCCACGCTGGTGACTCACGGCGTGTCCTCTGGAACAGCAGCCCCACCGAGGGCAGGAGCACTTTAGCTCCCAAACACCATCCCAGCGATGGCTGTGGTGGCACTGGGGTGGCTCTCTCCAGCTGGGCGAGTTGATCTCCCACTGTTTCCCTTCTCCCTGAGCGTTCCTGTTGCTGCTGATGGAGCTCAGTCCCCTGCCACAGCCCAGCTGTACCCGGGCCCTGCTCCCCATGCAGAGATGGTCAGCAGAGAGACACGATTCCTTTGGGTTTTCAACACTCTCTGCCTTCCTTCCTGTCTGCCCTGAGCTGCCTCAAACCAGGACCGATTCCAGCAGCCCATTAAAACACAACAGCCAAAGGGGAAACAGGAAAAGGACAGAAAAAGGGCCAGAAGCTAAACTTAAACCCACCATGAAAAAGGGGTGGTTTTGCCAGGACACCAGGCCAGTGGGCAACAGCTGAGGGCCTGTTCTCTCCCCATCAGTTGCTGGGCTCCACAGCTGGGTTTTCCTGCCACTCTGTTCCAGCTGTTCCAGCATAGAAAGCTGTGCCCCAGGGCAACAGCCCTGGAGCCAGAGCATCACCCAGCACCAGGATGGGGCAGAGAGAGAGGCCACATCACCCCAGACCTTCCTCTTGTGGAGATCTGACACCTCCTCCCTCGGGCTCTGTGGGTTCTGAGACCCACAGCAGGTCTGAGCCTGTGTCTGTGACCCAGAGGGGTTGCAGAGGGTATCCAAGGAAGCCTTCTCCACCCAGGCAGCTCAGGGAGAAGGGAAGCTGGCAGATTGCTTACAAAGGCATCTTGTGACTCGCACGCAGTGAGTCAGTGGCTGGAGCAAGGATTAGGAGCTCAGCGCTGGGGTCCAGCAACGAGACAGAGCAGATTCACAGGATTCCTCCCCCCTTTTGCTCCTGGTTTGCTTTTAAAGAAAAAAGCAAAGAGCCTTCCCACCTGGAGAGACTTTTTTGCTCTTTTTCGGGTTTAGAAATCAAAGACTCTGCATGTCCACTCCATCCCCAGCCTTCAAGGGGCAGGATCAGACCCCAGAGGGGGATGCAGGGGATCCCAGGGAAAAGCAAACTCCAGCCACAACAGGGATGACTGATTAACTGCAAACCCTGTGTTTCCCACCCCAAGGAGCAGAGATGACCACCAGCTATTTGCATCCCATCTGAAAACACCCCCGGAGCAGGACACCCTCGTGCCCCCTTCCCCAGGGGACGTGCTGGGATGGCTGTGGCTGGGACGTGCTCGCAGGCTGTTCCAAGAAAACTGAGTGCAGCAGGTTTTGCTTCCTCTCTAAGTCGATGGAAAAAAAGATCCCGCCGACACAGCAGATCTGGCTCTTGCTCCACAGCCCTGAGCCCCGTGCTCGTGATGGTCCCGGCAGCATCCCTGCCCAGAGCCGACGCCTCCGCGGGGCAGGCTCGGAGCAGAGACCTCGCTCACAGAGCAACTGCTCCGCCACGGCTCACCCACAGCCCCGGGGCGTTACTGGAAGTGAAACCAGAACGACACAGCTGGTGAAAAACGGTGTATAAAAAATTAATATAGATACTGCTCTGCGAGGTTAAATAAAGACCGAGCGCCTCATCCCAAGCCATTTCAGCTCATAACAAAAGGTTTGTGTTCTACCGAGATGGAACAGAAAAATCTGCAGAAAACCCACAATGGAAACAAGTTCAAAAACGGATTGATTTTTTTTCTGGGTGTACAGTAGCACCTGGAAGTCACATGCAACGTGACAGCTCCCCAGTGCCTTGTTCAAATGTAAATTAAAACATGAGGGGTCGTCCTGAAGAGTTCCAGCCTGCCTGACCTAATGCTACTCTGTCGATTCCACCTCTGAAACAGGGCCCTGGTGCACCAAATGTGTCGTTGCTGCTGCAGCAAGAGCTGCCAGGTGTATTGGGAAAGGGATGGAGATGAGGTTGGCACTTGGAGCTGTTGTTCCCTGAAACTGATTGGAATGGTCACACCTAAAATGTCAATTCTGTCTTCGCACGTTCACCAGGACACAGACCTGGTCCTTGTGGCAGCTCCAGGGCAATGCTTGTCCCTTGCATGGACCAGCACCTGCAAGTGACTTCATCTTCACAAAAGTCTCTACATTCCCAGGGACACAAATATCCTCCTTGAATATCCTCCATCACTCAGATAGCAAAAAAAAAATAATTTTAGGAATTATCAGCTGCAATAAAATCAGCTCCTTTTGTCGAGCCTGCCCCTTGCCCTGGCATGTCCATGTCCTGCATGAATGAAGTGCTCACTGGGCACATACCTGCAGCATGAGCAGGGTGGGATGTGCAGGGAGGGCAAAGCAAAGATCACAACTGCAGCAGCTGCCAGGTGTAAAACACCAGCCCAGCCCCAGGAGGAGGCTTTCAGCCCCCCATGCCATGCTGAACCACCCCACTGGCCCCACACTGACACTCCCAATGAGTTTCACCACACGCCGTTCCCAAGCAGCCTGGTTAAGCTTTAAATGTAAATATCTGTGCAGTAACTCGCCTGCTGCAGCTTACAGAGGGGAAAAGGCAGC
The DNA here is from genome assembly GCA_013399225.1 of Rhipidura dahli. Taxonomy (NCBI): domain Eukaryota; kingdom Metazoa; phylum Chordata; class Aves; order Passeriformes; family Rhipiduridae; genus Rhipidura; species Rhipidura dahli. The sequence continues at coordinate 8,360 of VXAC01006172.1, read as the reverse complement.
AAAATCCCATCTCCCTGGAATTCTGAAGGTGCACATGGTGGGGTGGCTCCGGCTGACAGAAACCGCACCTTTCCCCTCTGTTTCCATTTGAACAAGGTTGATTTCCATTTAGCTGAGACACATCCTCAGCTTAGATAAGCTGAACCAAAATAAGCCCTCGTGAAATAAATGTGTCCACCCATGTGTTTACTCTGCCTTACGTCAGCTGACATTCCCTCCACCAAACCCGGTGGGGGAACGAACATGGGCAAAGCTGACAAGACCTTTTGGGGCCCCCTCCTTAAAATCCCAGCGCCACAGCCTGCGCAGAGGAGGATGCCCAGGGGGGTTCTGCACGCCCCCAGCCCGGCCTGGCCCCGGGCACGCTCTGCCAGCCGGATCAATGGCACCACTGTGCTCCTGGGGCCGCAGAGGGGCTCGCAGCGCCGGTGGCACAGGGACGGGCTCGGCCACGGCTCGCTCTTTGTGTGCGTGTCTGCACCAGGGTGACCCAGTAAACAGCTGAAGCAGAGAAAATGCAGGAACAATCCAGTGCAGGGAGGCAGAGAGGGGCTGACGGTGAAAGGACGGCAGGAATAAATGCGAGGCTTTGTTCTCCGGCCGTGCCCCCCGCGCCCAGCTCGCAGCCCGGCCGGGATGACGCGCGGCTCCTCCATTTGCTGCTGCCATGTGCTTCCCGGGATCAGCCTGGCCCGTCCCAGCCTCCTCCTGACACCCGCAGCCCCAGCGTGTCCCGGCACATCCCAGCTGCGGGCCTCGGGCCGTGCCCTTCGCTCCGCACAGATTCTCCCTCCCCTTGCAGGATATCCCGCTACTCGCTCCCCTCCCCGCGGCGTCCGTGGGGAGGTGGAAGAGGCAGGAGCGAGCACTTGTGCTCTGTAATCAGCCAAGATCTCACCTTGGGAGCGTTACTTAGATGGGTGTCAACAAGGCGGGACGAGCTACCTGAGCAGGTGTCAACAAGCCGGCACCCGGGGGGGGGCTGCGAGGGATGCTCTGCCAGCTCCGGGTGATTTCCACAGCTGAGGCAAATGAGATTTTACGTTTAACTGGCATCTTTGGGGAGAAAACCACTGGAAAAGGATAAAAAACCCGCTGTTGGCAAACGCCTGAACACACACTCACAGCGGGAGCCTCGGCAGTGAGGTTTGGCCCCCGGTCCTGCCCTGAGCGCTGGGTGTGCCAGATCCTGCGGCACAAAGGAAATGTGGGTGCCCAGGCTGGGGGGATGAATTCCCTCCCCAGACCCTCAGCCCCGCACTGGAGGTGCGGGTTTGGCCACGGACCATGTGGAAGCAGCTAAAACACCCCGCAGGTGCCTGCTCCTCCTGGCCACGGCACCCTGGTGAGCCTGGTGAGCACGTTCCCACCCGGGTTCATGTGCTCCTGCCACCCTGCCCCGTTCATCCCCTGGGATTACAGCCACAGGTGAGCATTCCTGCAGCTCGCCCTCCCATTTAGGAAAATTACTTTGGGGGACACACCCCGGGATACCCAAAAAGCTGCAGTGCACAATGTCCATGGGGCAGCATCAGTGTGAAGAGGGCAGAGGTGCCCACCTTCCTTCCCCAACTCCTTTCCTTTGACGTTGCCTGGACTAAGACAGGTCAAGCCTCAAACAGCCCCATCCTCCCAGAGCTGAGTTTTGCTGAGGAACACGCCAAAATCCATGGGAATGAGGACTGGGAGAGATGGAATTTGTGGGATACCCCCCACCCCCTCAAAAAAGCACCTTAGGGAATAAGTGTTTGTTATGACACTGGTGTGAGCCATAGCTATGCTCTGAGTCACCCCCAGCACTGCGAGGGAAGAACCAGCCAGGCCTGTCCCGTCTTTGTGCCAGTTCTCACTGTTGCAACCGGGACTGAATCGAGTAAACCACATTGTCTAGAAATCCAGTAATCCCAGTGACTGTCACCAGCAACGGGCACCGCCAACGCAGTGCTCAGCACGGGGCTCCTGACCAGCAGAGCTGCAGCTGGGACCCAACAGCCAGTAAAAATACAATCAGAAGCAAATGGCAGGATTTGGAGGAAAGCTGGGCTGCTTTAAGATGATAAACCAACCCGAGTGTTGGCCTTGCTTTGGACAGTCTGCAGTGATTGTGGGGGTCACAGCATGGGAGGGTTGGGGGTGACACCAGCAGCCCCAGCACACATCCCCCAGCTCCCTGTGCTGCTCCTGTGCACAGAGCCAGACCGTGCCAGCAGCAGGCCACCAACCGAGCTTTTAAACAGGTGTCTGAACAAAATCCCTAGGGTTTCAGCCTAAAGTGGAAGGCGAGGTCCTGAACCCCCCGGCCATGTGAAGGTGGTGCTCCAGCATCTTTACTGATTTCCCACAGCTGAGCTTTGCCCCTGCCAGTCCCAGCCAAGGTGCTTTGCTTTGCCCAGCTTGGCTAAACCCTGGTTTCCTGAAGTTAGTTCCAACTCCTAGAGGTGAACCCAAAGCAAACACATCATTTCACAAACACACTCCGGCTGGGGCAGGAGCCTGGAGCAGCCTCTCAGCTTGAGAGTTTCCATGGAGACCCAACCGCTGCAAAGGGTGCATGGTTTTGCTCCATCACATGAAAAGAAGTTCTGGTAAGACGGGTAGCAAGCCCTTTGCAAAGCAGGTTTCCACACAAGCCCTCAGCTCAGCTGCTGGAGTGTGGTTAGCAGAAAGCAAAGCCGCTCTAAAAATAATGCCTCAGCATTCCAGATGAAGTTGCCTCCGATGAGTTCCTCTCCAATCTGCTCCGTTTGCAAGTTCAACCAAATTTTTTTTTTTTTTTTTTTTTTTTTTTTTTTTTCTCCCATCAGCTCCGAGGACTCGTCTGGTGCCTGGCAGCTGGAGCCATCCCCATCCTGCCTCTGCTGAGCCCGGGGCTCCCCAGGCAGCTGTTCCCACCAGCCCCCAGCGCCCCACGTGTGCAGGGAAGCCGCCCTTTCCCGTCCCAGCATGTTTCTGACAGCAGAGCTCATCCAAATACCAGCGGTGCAATGAAAACAAACTGCAGCCCAGGCAAACGGGCCACACCAGGAGCCTCTGCGTGTGCTTAATCTCCACGGACATTTAGCTGTCACATAGCTCCTGACCCTCAGGTAGAGGGAACCCGGCGTTATCTAACGTAAAAGCGCTGCCCTACAAGAACCCCGTGCCAACACAGCCCTGGGAGTGTAACCAAACACCGGCGAGGCGATTTGCATAACATCACAAAAACAAACCAAAAGCAGGTGAGAGGGACGGAGGTTGGAGGTGCTGCGGAGTCACCGCTTCACTGCAGCGGAGAGCGGCGTTTGCTCAGCACGGCCCACGCCGCCGCCTGCTGAGAATTGGGGAAGGGCTTTCCTGACACCTCTGGCAGAGCTGTTCCCACAAGGAACAAAAGGCCCATCCTTCTGCAAAGCCCCTGTGCTAACCCGAGTGCCCAGAGCAGCCCTTGCAGCTCTGCCCCTGCCCTGACCCCCTCCCCGTGACTCTCCGGGCGGCCAACCTGCCAGCCCGAGGAGCGGCTGCGATTACTGGGATCGCTGGGATTACTGGGATTAGTGCTCCGTGCCCCAGCTCAGCGCTCCTTTTCCCTAATGACTCTGGAGCAAAGTCCAAAAGCACCATTACTGGGGCTGTGTGAGAGGGCTGGGGCTGCCCTGACGTGCAGGTGAGTCCACGTCACCCGGGCAGTGACACAAACTGATAACCGGGGTATCCAAACAACCCGGTCCTTCCCCTGCTGCTGGTGCTCCCAGCAATGCTCCAGCCAGAGGCTGCCACACAGCTTCAGCCTGATGCTTAACAGGCCTTCCTGGGCACCAAACCCCGCTGCCAGCATCACCTTTCATCCTCCAGGTGCTTCTCTCTGCAAATCGAAGGTCCCACAGACTCCTGGAACAACAGACACACATTTGGGACCAGCCACGGATGCTGCCGTGGGATCTAACCCACACAAACAGCATGGGGTTAACACTTTAACCTGTACAAGGAGTGAGTCCCACGACTCAGCTCTTTCTCCCAAGGCCCAAGGAATGTTTCAAACCCCGATCCTCCCCACCCAGACCCCGCAGGTCCCACCAAAGCAATGCACAAACCCTGACTCGCCACGAGCTGTGCTGGAGCCCCCCGGGCCCCCCGCCAGCAGCTCAGCCAGCTTTGTATCCAAATCCTGCTCCTTAGCAACCACATTTTTTTCCCCCCTCTTGCTGAGTCCGTGGGAGATGAAGAAATATTTGAGAACTGAGACAGCCCTGCTGCAAGGATATATTTAAATGAAAGGAGCATGTCCGTTTGAAAGCCAGTCATTAGGCAGCTCTGGAGATAAGGTGTTAGGGAAAGTGTGAGCAGGGCATACCCAGCCTCTAAACGGGGTCTAGAATGACCTAAATAAGCTCTTTCCTCCTTCAATTACACTCCCCTCGGGGGACACAGTGGCTGACTGGAGAGCTGGGAAGAGAGATGGAGGAGCTGCTGGTGGTGAAGCCCTTCCTATGGCCAGATCAACTCGGGTGGCCCTAAAAACAGGTCGTGCTCTGGCCCTGAGTGTGGGGTGGGCACAGCCAGCCCCCAGAGATCCCAAAGAGTGGTGGGTGCCAGCTAAACGAGACTCTTCCCAACAGGCTCAGCTGGCCTGATGCTCCTTTTGCTCATCACACCCCAAAGCCAGGCACAGGGAATTGGGGAAACACTCCAAGACTGCATTTCCTTGCCCCTGCCTGGTGCTGCCACCCCGAGAGCCATAAAAAAAAGAGGCTGCAGTAGTGTGCTCTGGGGTGGGGGGAGTGAAGCTGAGCCATGCTGAAGCACAGGGATGGCCTAGGGGGTGGTTTGCCCATTCAGCCTGTGAACAAAGATTTCGGTTTCCAGGGCTGCCAGTCTGGTACTAAATCCACTAAAACCTCAGCAGGATCCCAGGATGGGAATCCCCACCCCTATGGAAACATGGCACAGCAGCCCCTGAGTAAAACAATTATTACACAAATACATTCAGAAGCTTCTCTCCAACCTCTCTCTAACCATATCAAATGATAATAAAAAAAAATCCCTCCCACCTCTGTCATTCCCACCCTCCATCAACCACCAACCCTCAGCATTCCAGCCTGCTCCAGGCCTCACCAGAGGCTCCAAACCTCTCTGGAAGGGAGCCAGAAGGTAGGTCCCCATCCAAGAAATACCAGCAGATGATGTTCATCTGGCAAATTGCAAGAGACATATCAGGTTGTGCCTGGGGGAGGAGAACAGGCTGGGAGAAAAGGATCTTATTCCAAAGGCACCATAGGAAGCGAAAAGAAAATGGCTTTTAAGAGATGTCTTTGCCCCTCCCTCCCAGCTGTAAAGAGCAAGCACTGACCTCCAAGGCATCTGGGCTGAGCAATTCAAGTTTTCAAGGATGCATTTAGCAACTGAAAATCTCCTAATTGTTCACAAAACAAACAGAGCCAGAATAGCAAGGACGTGGGCTTTTTTTATAAGCATTGGCCCAGCCTTGTTGGAGATTCAGCAACATCAGCTTCGTGAAAGTTTCAGTTTGTGTCATCTGCAGTGCTGTTTTAGGCCATTTCTGGCCACCAAATTCACTCTGTGGCTCCTGCTGGACTGGAAGGCTTGACACTCAAGGCTGATATGGAATGGATTGGAACTGAAAAGGTCAAAGCAAAAGGTCTGCAAAGCTGCTCTGTCAGTGCCCCACTTGAGACAGCCAGTTTAAATTTTCCATCCCCTGTGGTTAAAATCACGGTAAGAGCACTTGGCTGACACGGCCAGGAGGCCTCAGAGCGATGCCCGGCGATCGATGCCGTTGCTGTGGGATACAGGCAAAGTCTTCCCTGCTGCCATCCCCGGGGGCTGAGCGAGGACCAGAGGGCGAGCCACATTCCCTGCCGGCTGCCCAGCAGCTTTCCAGGGATCCTCTATTCCCTGTGGGACCAGACTATCCACCCACGAGCTCTGCCCAAATCCAGCACAGGTCCCTTTGGCAGAGGTGACAGAGGTCCCACCACGGACCTGAGGACTGGCACTGGGGCTCAGCAAAATGCTGATGATCTCTGGGGCTTCTTATTCAAATAATTCTCCTCTCAGTGTGCATGTGCAGCTCTGCCTGAGGGTTACAGCCCCACCACAGTTGTCACAACAGGGACACATTTTTTCCTTTCCCCACTCGTGCACTGAACACCCCGTGCATCCCAAAGCTGCTCGGGAGGCCACGGGTCACCACGCACCCCTCTGGGATGCCCATTTTCTCGCCATCACTTNAAAAAAAAAAAAAGGAGGAATTTATCTGTTCAGGACTGTGAGGAAAGCTCGAGCAAGCAGATGCTGGGGAAGAGGTCTGGCCGGCAGCTGTGCCCGTGCCACGCTCAGGTGAGCGAGGCTTTGCTCGGTGCCAGCGGGGGCCACGCAAAGCCTCCCTCAGCCCCGTCACTTGTCCCTCTCAGCCGCATCGCCCGAGATGCTGCGAAGCCTCTCCTGCACTCCGGGCCCGCCCCAGCCGGGCTGCGCTGGGGCTCACGCGTGCCAGGCGGGCTCTCCCCTGGCATGAGAGGAGCACAGGCTGCATCACCCCTCTTTTCCCCTCTTTTCCTCCCCCTGCTCTTGCTCTCCCTGCCAAAAGCGCGGCCCCTCAGCCTCCCGGAGCGCCGCGGGCCGGCGAGGCTGGACTTCCTGCCAGGCATAACACGAACCAGATGATGTACTCCAAACCCTGTCAGTACGCCCACCCCCAGGAGAGAGGAGCAGGGAGGGGAGAGGGGGAAAAACAAGCTGGATGGAGCTTTCATGAACTCTGCGGAGCTGATGAGCCGCTGCCACCAGGCCAGAGGTGAACCGGTACAGCCGGAGCCTGAGCTCATCCCTTCCTGTCCGCGGCTGACCAAGACTTTCCATCACAGGTTGTGGAGCTGATCGTTTGGCACCGGGAGAAGTTTGCCCTCCCCGAAACACTGGCTGCCCTCAGCGGATATCTGCACAGTAACTAAAGAGGCTTTGGTGGTGATTCCCCCCCTCCGCCGCCCCCATTCCAGCGGGAAGCATCCAGAGCAGCACATCTGCAGCTGGCTCCAAATCCCAGCAAAGCCAGACTTGCTGACCCTCGCTGGTGTTAACCCCTGCACCGCCAGGGCCGCGACTTCTGAACAGCAAAACCTTCCTCCCGCTGAGCTTCTCCCGGCACACCGTTTTCTCCCAATCAGTGACACTCCCAGCACACCGATGACGATCATCCATTACTGAGATAAAAGGCCCAGCTCTGACTCAGATTATCTCGGGTGCCTCCAACAAAGCCAAAGGTGCCATCAACAAAGCGCGGGCCTCGCTGGGACCAGCCTGACTTCGAACCACCCGAGGTCGAATCCAAACAAGCACAAATATTTTGTATCCTCCAGGAAAGTCCTCCCAATGCCCGTAACCTTCCCAGAGGACACTTCTGTGGTTTGGACAAGCCTGAAGCCTTTACGAGCAGCTCAGATCTGAGCAGACTCCAGCCTACTGCAGACAAAATCTCAAATGAAATATTAAAAGCCCGAAGTTTTAACAACCTGTCCCTTTCCCTGGGTGCCTAGAGGGAGAGCATCTGGTTTCTCCCAACAGAGCCTGGCAGCCCCCGGGGCACAGAGACTCACAGCAAAAAAAGCCAAGCAGGGGCACCCATTTATTCAATAAAATGAAACATCTAAAGTACCAAAAGGGGCCTACAAGAAGGCTGGAGAGAGACTTCTGCAAGGGCATAGAGTGATAAGACAAGGGAAATGGCTTTAAGCTGAAGGAGGGTAGATTTAAGTTAGATTTTAGGAAGGAATTCTTCCCTGTGAGGGTGGTGAGGCACCGGCACATGTTGCCCACAGAAGCTGTGGCTGCCCCATCCCTGGAAGCGTTCCAGGCCAGGCTTGGAGCAGCCTGGGAGAGTGGAAGGTGTCTCTGCCCGTGGCAGGGGGTGGCGAGAGATGAGCTTTACGATCCCTTCGAACCGAAACCACTCCGTGATTCTACGTACCAGGATTCCGCGAAACACTCCGAGGGTAGCAGCCTGCCCACAAACTCCGGGCCAGCCCTACCCACGCTGCCAGCAAGGCAGAGCCCCCCACACCAGCCAGGGGTGCTCCCGGGGCCCTCCCCACGCTCAGATTCCCCCCCACACTGCCGCATCCCCCGCACTCACCTCCAGCGGCGGCAGGTCGGGGTCGAGCTGCGTGAAGCTGTGCAGCACCACGGGGCTGCTCTCGCCGGCCACCTCCAGCTTGACACCGCCCCAGAGGCTCCGCGCCCGCCGGCAGCCCTCGAACATCCTCTCGGGGCCGGCGGGGACATGGTGCGGCGGGGTCCGGCGGCGGCTCACCATCGGCGGGGCCGCCGCATCCCCGGCCCCGCAACCCGCCGCCGGCCCCGCCAGC
>VXAC01006167.1:0-80335 GCA_013399225.1 Rhipidura dahli | reverse complement strand
CGGGCTCAGTAGGCGGCGCGTGCGCGAGTCGCGCGCGTGCGCGGCAGCGGGGACGCCGGACAGCGGAGTGTGGCTGGTGCGGGCATGGCGGAGGCGCGGCCCGGCACAGGTGAGCGTGGCTGCCGCGCTGGGGGAGGGGGATTGCGAAGGGGGAACTGCAGGATGGCGTGGGCGCAGCGAAGGGGAGGCGCAGGCATCACTCCCCTGCGATTCTGGCAGGCAGAAAGTCGCACCGTGGCAGTCGCCTCCGAACGCTGGCTCGTCGAAGGGTGCGGGCCGCGGCTTCACCTGTTGCGGCTGTCCTGCCCCCGCGCGCCGCGACGTGGCGGCGCCTGTGGCGCTCAAAATGGCCGGTCTCGCTTGTGCCGCAGGGCCCTGTAGGAAGAACTTTGCCCGAGGAGGAACGTGCGAGCTCCTGGTATGTGACAAACGAATGGTAACTCCAGAGAAAATAAATAAAGAAGATCTTGGTTACTGGAAAATCTGACCGGTCTCTGCCCAGTCATGCCCTTGAAACTCAGGTTTCAGGCTGCGTCCACAGAGCAGTGACAATTACAACGTCTCAGGCCCACGAGCTGCTGTAAAACCGCGGCTTTTGGTGGGGTTCTCAGAGGGATCTCTGACTAGAACTCTTGTACATGCAGGAAGTTGCAGGTAAGAGCAGGTGCTACCTGCAGAGGGATCTAGGCAGGGGCTCACGGATGGAGAGCGTCTTAGGGACACGACCTGGACAGGGATTGAGAGCAACATGCAAGAAAACACTTTTTGTTTTGTTTGTTTTGCCCTGCTTACTTGTGTGATGCAGGTTCAGATTAACTTGAGATTTATTGGTTGTTGTTGCTGAGGAGTGGGGAAGAAACCTTTCAAAATCAGTATTTCATCATTGTGTTTAATGATTTGTCCTGTATTCCGGGTACTTAACAATAGAAGAACTCTTGAGTGTAATTATGTCGTGAGTATGTGTCTAGAAATAACACTGTTGCTGAGAGTAATTAATGGTACTTAATTTTTTCATCATGTTTCTTAATTTTATTGTAGTCTAGGTAGACCTTTTCTGGTAATCAATGTCATCATATTATTGAGGACAACTGATGAGCTAGCTAATGTCATTGTTCATAGAGTTGTTGGATTTCTGTCAGGAAGAATCCTGGACTTTTTATGTTTTGGGTGAAGAAGAAAGCATCATTCTCTACTTTTGCAGTATGCTGATGTTAATTGAGATTAAGAATATCAACAGCCAATGTCCTTCCCTGTTCTTGGCAGCCTGGCTATCATGATGAAAAAGTTATTTGAGTTCATTTTTTGGTGGTATGAGAATGAGTCCAAAACTGCCTTGTCAGAAGTGAAATGGTCTGAGACGTAGCTTCAGTAAAGCTGGTGCAGTCAAATTTCTTCTTGTCTGTTTATCTTTCATGCTGTCAGGCTGCAGGTCAACTCGGATTGTGAAATCTTTTGTATCATATATGTGTATTGGAATAAAGAGTCTTAGGTTTATTTGGCTAAAAATTGCTTTACTGTAAAGCAGAAGATTAGTCTGGATGGGGCAGCACTTCTACATTTGCCTTATAATACTTAAAATAACACAGATATTGTTACTTGGCATTAAGTTCTGGAGTTGATTCATTTTTGTGGTGATACTTACTGTGCTCTCAAGAAAAACCTCATAGGTAAGTTTTGAATTGTACCTGTGCAGTATTAGAATGGAAGCTGGGTTTTGCACTTCAACTTCATGGACAGAGCAAGTGTCTGATTTTAAAAGCTTAAAATTGTACGATGTTTCTGCTCTCAGAGTAGAACAGGGGGTCAAAGAGTGGCAGTTTTGGGTCACTGCAAATATGCTGCCCGTCCAGGATATTTTGTCAATAGTGAACAATTACTGAGAACCAGGAAATGGTTATAAAAGAAAAAGAGGAAAAATGTAAGCATCAAGGCAGTTGTATAATAATTGTTCACATTGATGTATCTTTCTAGTTTCTATCCCAGTACATCTAGAAGGGAAAGGTATAATAGCTCTTAATGGATTTTTTCCCATCAGTTGCTGTAATTGCTGTTGAATGTAGTTCTGTTTTTTTGCCATTGCAATGACAGCTGGGTGTTATACATGCATCATTAAGCTGAAGATAATCAGGGAATTACTATAAAGTATTGAGTAGCCCACTGTAAGGGGGAAGAAGAAAGTGAAAACTTAAAATATATTTGTTTTCCTTATGTAAAATCCATTTTGTAGTAGGTCCTTTTGTTAGGATGATGTAACTACTTATGACGAAGTCCTGCTTCTGAATTCTCTCCCATGTCATCTTGAAATGGGCTGGCTAAAACTTCATGTTCCATTTAAAGTATAGATGCACTGAGTTGGACATAAAACTGGACAATAGCATAAAAAGACAATAACACAGCTCTGTGCACCAATATACACAGGGGACTAACTAGCTGGAAAATAGCTTTGCAGAAAAGGTGAGATGAGGCTGTCCCTGGAGCACTGTGTCCAGTTCTGGGCTCCATGCGTACAAGGAAGACATGTACATACTGGACTGAGTCCAGCAAAGGGCCATGAAGACAATTAAGGAGTTGGAGCATCCCTCACATGAGGAGAGGTAGAGAGAGCTGGAACTGTTTTGTCTTAAGAAGTCTCAGAGTGATTTTAGTGCTGTGTACAAATACTGAAAGGGTGTGAGTAAAAAATATTGAACCAGATTCTTCTCTGTGGTATTAAATTAAAGGACAAGAGGCCACAGGTGCAATACGAAATTCCAGCAGAACACAAGGAAAAAGCTTTTTTATTGTGAGAATGGTAATACACTGGAACAGGTTGCTCAGGGAGGTCACGGCCTCTCTGTCCTTGGAGATACTCAAAATGCAGCTGTACACAGTTATGGGCAACTGACCCTTTTTGGGCAGGGTTTTTGAACTAGATGATGTCTGGAAGTCTTAAAATGAGCCATTCTATAATTCTATGGTAATTCTGATATTGCATGTTATTCTCTAATAATTTCCCGCAAGGGTTGTAGGAAGGGAGCATATCTTTTATTAGGTGAGCTAATACAGTTGAAATAAACAATGAGTTTTGGGCAGGCAGATTGTTTCACCTGGAAATGGGTTGCACTGCCTGAGTCCTTATGACTGAAACAATGTAACTCCTGTTTAGGAAGAAATTCAACATTTTATAAATCTGTGTCATTTTCAAAATGATAAGATGCTGTAGTTGAATGTATAAAGTAATCAGAGAAGACAAAAAATACAAGCTTGGTAGTCTGGTTTAAAGCTTCCAGTACTATGCAGAAAGCCTCAGATTTCCTTAATGCACCATTTCTTTTTTGTTTGTTTCTTTGTGGTGTTTTTCTTCTGGTTTTTTGTGGGTTTTTTTTGGGTTGTTCTTGTTGTTGTACTGTTTAAAACAGGCATTTTAAGACCTGCAGGGAGTGTCTTCCATGTAATTGCACTTTGTGTACAGCTGACTTAATCATCTCTGGGTATATGAAATGCTGACACAAAGAGATTGGTGTTTGCACATTCTACTGTCGTCTGTCTTTAGGTGATAGAATAGGTTATTAGAATTGCTTTAAAACTGAAGATATCTGTCCTGAAATTAGCTTTGTCTTATAGTGAGAGACAGGTTATAAATAGAACATCTGTTCATAGAGTATTCTGAGTTTAAAGGGACTCGCAAGAGTCATTGAGTCAAATGCTTGACATCACACAGGGTAATCTAAAAGTTAAATCAGATATATAAGCACATTATTAAAACACTTATTGACTACTGAAAAGCTTGGAGTTGTGACCACTTCCCTTTAAAGCTTTTTCCAGTACTTGACCACCCTTTAATTGAAGTTTTTCCTGATACTATCCAATCTGACCTCTCTGTTACCAAGCTTTAAGCCGTTCCTTTGTGTCCTATCACTGGCCACTGGGGTGAAGAAATCAGCAGCTCCCTCTCCACTTCCTCTCATGAGAAAACTGTAGGCATCAATAAGGTCACCCTCCAGTCTCCTCCAAGCTCAACAAAGCTCCTGTTTTCAGCTGCTCCTCATCATCCTTCAGTCCTTTCACAGTCTTTGTTTCCCTTATTTGGACACCTGATATTTTTATATCCTTCTTGCATTGTGGAGCCAGATACACAGTACTCAAGGCATTATTTTTGCACACAGTGGAAGTAGTACTTAAAACACTATGAATTTATGGGTAGTGCATTAAAAGCAGTCAGTTAAAAGATGTCTGAAGTCCATTCGGAAAGACTGGTAATAATTGGTGTTGTTTGTTTCATTCCAGTTTTGTATTGATATGAAACTTCAGAAGGAAATCAGTTCTTCCTATCTGGGAGATAAAGCTGAATTAATTTAAAAAGAAAGAAGTACTAACTCTGATACCTGAGAGGCTGTTCTGTGGATTGTGTTATATTTTTTTGTGATTGACTTTGTTAATATATTTTTTTCTCTGTTATATTTGGTTTTACTTATGAACTTCATACTAATTAAAGTACATTATTTAATGGTTCTTAAAAATCTGATTGAACGTAGCTTCCTGAAACTGTGAAACTGTTCTAAAATATGTCACTTAGGCTTAATGTCTTTAAGTGGCACCTTCAAATGTCATTCTTGAAGTATTCATAAAAAAAGTTGCATTTAGGTCACCTTGGAGCCTCTGCTCCAGGTTGAACAAATCTCTTAGCCTTTCCTCACAGGAAATATGCTTCATCCTTCCATCCGTCTTGGTGGCCTCCTCCAGACTCGCTTCAACAGGTCAGTGTCCTTCATGTCCTGAGGACCTCGTAGCTAGATGCAGCACTCCAGGTGCAGAATACTCAGAGCAGAATAGAGGGGATGAATCAACTCATTTGACCTGCTGGCCACACTTCTTTTGATAAAGCCCAGGATACAGTTGGGCTGCGAACACGTGTTGGCAGGTCATGTCCAGCCTCTCATTCACCAGCACTCCCAAGTCCTTCTCAGCAGGGCTGCTCTTGATCTGTTCATCCCCCAGCCTTTACTGATACTGGTGGTTGCCCTGACCCAGGTGCAGCACTTTGCCCTTGTAGAACCTCGTGAGATTCCCATGGGCCCACTTCTCAAGCTTGTCCATGTCCCTTGGGTTGGCATCCTGTCCTTCAGAGGTGTCAATTGCATTGCTCAGCTTGGTGGCATATGCAAATTTGCTGAGGGTACAATGTATCCCTTTGACTATATAATTAATGAAGATATTAAATAACAGTGGTTGCAATACAGACCCCTGCGGGACACTTGTCTTCTTGTCACTGATGTCCATCGAGACTCTGAGCTGTTGACCACTACTCTCTGGATGTGACTTTACAACCAATTCTTATCTGTCTAACAGTCCACCCATCTCTCTGATTTAGAGAGGAGGATGTTGAGGGGGACCATGTTAAAGTCTTTACAGAAGTCCAGGTAAATATTATCTGTAGCCTTTCCTTTGTCCATGTACGTAGTCACTCCATCGTAGAAAGCCACTAGGTTGGTTGGGTGGGACTTGTCCTTGGTGAAGCTGTGCTGGCTGTCCCAAATCACCTCCTTGTCCTCCATGTGCCTTAGCATAACTTCTAGAAGGGTCTGTTTCATGATGCTCTCAGGCACAGAGGTGAGACAACATAGAAGTTGTTTTTAAAGGTACTATGATTTTATATGTTTCTTTCATAGAAATACAGGCTGGAATTTAGCTTTGGAGGATCCCTTTTACTTTGAATTTTTGTGTATGTTTGGGTAAGCATGTCGGAGAAAATTTCAGCCAGTGTTAGCTTCTTATTATTACACTAGTACATTTATTTTGCAGTTTTCTTGTCTTGGCAGGCAAATCAGTTTTAGTAAAATTTACCACTCTGGAATTTTCTTTGTAATGTAGAAGCTGACAGCAAGAATAGGAATCTTAGTGATGTAAAAAGTCCTGTTGAATTATTCATATTTTGGAGGTGTTTTTAAATATATGAGTCATGGTTTTTAATTTTTTTTTTTCAGACTTAATAGATTATTTGGAAAGTGCTTTCAAAATATTACTTCCTCTGTTACATTTCAAATTCTGGTTACACTTCTTGGAGGCCGTACTCAAAGGTCAATCTGCCTGTCATTCATCCATTCATTTTATGTACCACATCTCATAACCAAAGAAACAGTGGTCTTTAAAAATAGAATATAATTCTTAGAGGCAAGCTGTGTGAGTTTTGCAAAGCCTGTTGTCTTGGTTTGAAAGACAGGTGTCAGTCAAGGAAGGCAGGAACCTCCCCTGAAATGGAAAATGCAATCCCTCTTCCCTCCAAATTATTATAAATTTGAAATGAAGGAGTTTTCAGGCAAAGATGTGAGGAATAGGAAGAACAGTTCTTTACTATTTTATATATATATATGTTTGTATGTATATAAACCAACACGAGCAGCCAGCAGTAACTGTGGCAGTGCCAGCAAACAGAGCCACCCCCGCAGTGCCCGGCGAGCAGGGCGGGTGCGATGGTTCCCCCGCGCCGGCAGGGGGCGCTCCGCAGCGAGCTCGGCCCTCACGCGGCAATGGCGGCTCGGGGTCCCGGGCAGGGATGGAACAAAGGCCTCACAAACCCCCTGGGCAGCCGATCCCNTCTCTCCTCGTGCCAAATGCTGAGTGCCCCGGCCCGCCGAGCTGTGCCCCAACCCCCCAGTGCCAGAGTGCAGCCTCCTTGGTCCTTTCCCTTTGCTCTCTTAAGCACCCAGCCATTTGTTCCTCAGCAACACACATGGGGAAAAATTCCTCAAGGGAAAAGAAAAGAACAGAAAAGGAAAACTTTTAAACCCCAACACCTGTTTTTATTAAACTTTAGCTATTCATCTGACTTTAAATTTTACAATATACAAAAGAAAATTTAAAGCAGCGAATAAAATGGGTTGTTCTGAATAAGGTTTGCGTGTAATTACAGGATTGCATGCTGTTTTCAAATCAAAATGTGTGAAACTTAAGTAGTCTATATTGAATGACTACTGTTTACATTATAGTGTAAAAGAACCATGGTTTATGATTGTACTCTTTATTAGTGATAGAAAAGAAACTGGCAAAACGCTAGGAAAACTGAAAGTAAGTGCTGTAGAAAGTAAAATGGACTTTATATTTGCAGTTCTTTGCACAGGGATACATAGGCTGAGAAAAACAGAATGTTTCTAGGGCAGCTGCTTGCAGTCCAGATTCTTTCATATGTATAAGTCTAATGTTGGTACTTACTAGGGTCTGCAGTCATAATGATAGAATAGTTCAACTGGATGGGACCTACAGTGGTCATTTAATCCAGGGCTGACCAAAAGTTGAAGCATATTAAGAGTGTTGTCCAATTGCCTCTTGGACACTGGCAAACATGGGGTATTGACCACCCCTCTGGAAAGCCTGTTCCTGGTTTTGACCATACTCTTGGCAAAGAAATATCTCCTTCACCTTGAGTCACCTCCCTGCCCCTCTCCCCCCCAGCTCTGCCTCCCGGGGAACACAGCTTTGAACCATTCCAGCATGTCCTGGTATTGGGAAGAAGAGATCAGCACCTACCTCTCTACCTCTTTTCCACCTGGGTTAAGATGAGCTCGAAACTCAGTCTTGAGCTGTTTTGAAGACCAGACTTCTATCTGGTCTTCTCATTCTGTTGTCTCAAAATCAAGTTAGTATTTCAGCTTAAAAAACCACAAACTATTTGTATTTGTCACTTTTATCTAGTTTATTTATAACATACTGTATAGAGTAGCACATAATGCATAATATACTGCATTAATAACATATACTATCTTGTAATGTTAATATATGTGGATATAGTAAATATAGATAATATTAAATTATATATATTATATAGACAATATTAAATTAGATATATTGATAATATTAAATTATATATATTATATAAATAATATGTAATATAGTTTTTGCAAAGACAAAAAACCCCAAAGTAATTTCAACTGCTCTTTAAAACCTAAAGTATGAATTAGGTTATGTGGTTAAAACATCCTTAAATGTATTTTTAAATTCTTAATTTTTATTAAGGTTAAAGCTTCATTTCCACAAAGTCATATATTTTTTCTTTGGCTGACAACTTTCACATAGCAGCTATGGCCATTCCTAGAGGTTTAAAAAACACTTCTTTCATTGCAAAGCAAATTAAATTCACTGGGAAAAAATAAGTATGCTAATGCCTTGAAATGTTCTGGTTTCTTCTTCCCTTGAAAATGTTAATTTCCACAATCTTTATTTAAAAAAAAATAGTGGGTACTTTGGGGACTTAGATAGCAGTAGCCTTTTGGAGAGTCTCTTGGCCTAAGTCATGGCCTAAGGGGCCTGATTATTTTTGTTAATTGTTGTGAACCAGGAATAAACTGCACTCTGCCCTACCATGTGAGGTAACCTACCCAACCAGTAAAGTGGGCTTTTTACTTCCATGAGATTTTATAAACTACTTTTTTTTACATTACTGTGCAAGACTTAACCAATCTGCCCCAGCCAATTAAACTATTCTTGATATTCACCTAATAATTTCTGTTGCAGTCAGGCACTACTGGCACAATGTTACAGGAAATTGAACAACACAGGATTTCTCTTTCTTTTATCTAGAGACCTAGAAATTACAGAAGACCTCTAAAGTAGAAGCATGGTTCATGTTGATGGCCTCAGAAAAATAATTCTGCACAGTTGCCCTGGGTAGTCCGTGTGTCATTTAATATGTCTATATCTAGAACAGTGTTAGCAGAGTTAATGCAAGTATTTACTACTGCTACTTTAAATTTATATTCAAGGTTTTGTATAATAAAATCTCAGATGTAGACATTGTATTTAAAAGACCCCTTTCATTCAGATTCTTGTATTTATGTAAACATGCTAGGAAAAACTTCAGATATTAAACACTGATTGTCACACCTGCATATCTTGGACTGCTTCAAAAGTTTTTCTTCATCTTTTATTTTGTATTCTTAAGTGTGGGTCATCACAGTCCTTCTGTAAAGATGACAAGAGAAGAAGGCTTCTACAAAGCACTGTATGATTCAGTTCTAATTTCTGGACACTTATTTGCAGTTGTTCTTTCAAGTATGGGCTTGACTGAACTTCTAGACATTTGCATGCATGATACTTTGGTTGAAAAGAAGTATTTACTGTTTAAGTTCTATGAATTGTTTTTTTGGGTTTTTTTTAGGTACACTGAATTTCAGTCCTGATGCTGCTGATTCCATTTCTGGAGAAAGACAACCTACAGATATAAACTGGGTAAATAAAGAAAGGAAAGACTCTAACACTAATCAGAATAGAAGTAATATACCAATTCCTAGTCTGTCTTCTGAAAGAGGTACAGATTATGAACGCTCTTCCACAAAACATCATGGCTTTTTAAATCCAGAAAGTCAGTATGGGAATTCTGAAGACTTCCAGCAATATTTTGGTACCAGTAAAAGTTTGAAGAATCGCAGCTTGCAAAGCCAGAGATTGCACAGATTAAGAAATGATAGCATATGTGCTAGAAATAAGATAAGGCAAAATACTAGTGATGCTGCTGCAGGTCCAGGAATTTCAGATGCTGCAGTAGGACCTGGTAGAAGAGCACCTCCTAGAGGATACAGTGATTTTCTCTCCTCAGAGAGTGACAGGGAGGTACCTAATGCCGATAGCAGAGGGGCAAAGCCAAAGAAAACACATCTGATGCACGCATCTGGGAGAGGTTTCAGGGAGAAGGGAAAGCAGACACACGACCGTGAAAAGAGAGTGAGCTCTAAACAGAAAGTAGAGCTGTTTGAAAATGTTCCATCTTTGGATTTGACACAGTCTGACTCTTCAGAATCATCTGTTGGAAAGGCATTCTGTGATGCACCTTTTGGAAGTGGGGATGAGCAAAAATGCTACAATAATGTAAACAAAAGATATCCCCGGAAGCCTGTGTGGAATAAACCTCCAGTAGAAAAGGAGGGTCAGAAAAAACATGATTCTCACCGTAGTAAAAATACAAAAGTGGGTAAGAAGTCTTCTGTTGCGTATGCTCCAAAAGATAAAAATGAAAGGAAGAAAGAACTCACTTCTCACAAAAATGATGAAAACTTGACCAGTGAAATGAGACATCAGTTGTCTGAGTCTCTCAGATTCAATGGAAGAAAGTTCCTGCTAAAGGGGGATCAAGTACCTTCACTTCATTTCAGCTGGACCCAGTATTGGAAAAAGCAAAGTGATGTGCCAAAAAACAAAGAAACTCATACAGGTATGTTTTCTAGTCTGTCCTGGACTCCTATATTAAAGATATGATCTCAAATAATTTAAACAGTCTTCATTTCAGCTACTGCCTTGAGTAGCTGAAGAGACTTATTATTTCACATTAAATTGGTATTGGTTTCAGAGGGTAGAATTAGATGTAAATGCATGATTTCTCAGTGGGAACATATTCTGTAGGTTTACTAGGGGAGGACAGATTTTGTTTAAAGTTTTTTCTGTTTCACTACCAAACTGCAAATGATGACCTAGTCAGGTACCATGTTAAAACATGTATGTTGTGGGAGTAAAATTCTGAGCATTCTGAACAATGGGACTTAAAAAGGACAATGCTAAAACTGATTTTTGCAGAATAAATGTTCTCATGTTTTATGTAGAAATAGGAAAATGCCAGACAGAGGAACAGCATTCTATTCATAACAGAATTTTATGTGCTTTTTTCTGCTCCTTTCATGCCTTAAAGAGCCTATGAATGAAACAACACACACTTTTGAGATAATATTAGTATAGGAAGTAATATAAAAGCTGGTCTTTTATTGGAGGCCTCCAGGGGCAAATATGGAAAATGTCCACGAAAGCCCCCTCCCACCCCCACGGGTGTGCATACACTTTTATAAGTTTAGTAAACTAGCATAATTAACAAAAATCACCAATTAGGAGCACAAGTGGTGATGCAATTCCCCCACCAGTTCAAGCCACTTCTAAATCATCCATCTTCAAATGGGACTGAACCTTGGTGAAAATGTGTTTACATTCAGCTCTCTACAGAGTTCCAAATATATATGTAAAGAGTACAGAGAATATATAAAAGAAAAAAGACAAAAATTGTTATGCATCACCTTCTCAACAGGTAATTAGAAATAGAGGCAATATTGGGATACTATTTTTGGAAGTTTGAGAATAGAAATGTGCTGTTGACAGTGTAAATCAGACCCATGGTTTTTGGCCGAGTGAATTTTCTGCTGACTCATACCATTAGAGACTGAAAATATTAAATGGAAATCAGCTGAATCTCTTCAGTGCTATGATACTGCTTTATGTTTTAACAACTTAGGTAGCTTATTCTTCCTGTTTTGCATAAGCTTAAGTACTTAAAAGCCTTAAATGTTCAGAAGCAATAAGGAGAAACACCGAGAATTATATTTATCTGGTTTTTTACAAAGAATCTCAACCTTACCTTCTGCAGGAGAGAGTGATAGGGATGGGTAGACTCGTTTCAGTTATCTTAACATCTATTGAAGACTTTGTTTCTCAGCATCTCCTATTTCACAGCTGAGCAAGTAATAGCACAATCATGAGTCATAAGATACCTCTAGTGGGAAACCTTTCCTTAGGAGGATCAAGATCTTCCTTGATCCTCTCTAACCTAAATGAATTACTTGTCATGCTCCTGGGTTCTATATGAATAATAAAATTGAAGATCCCTCAGTCTTTCTCCCAGCATTGTTATTAAATGAAAAACATCACATGGAATAAGCAGAAAGATAAGTAATAGTCTTTCACAGGGAACTTAAGAAACTTCCCCCTCCAAAATGGTAGTCTTTGCATGCCTTATTTGGAAGCTCTTTTGACAACACTGTCTGCCACTCTTTGCAGGGAACTGGGATTGTGGGTTTTTGACTATTTCTGGGGCAGCTACAGTTTCTGAGTATACCATAGCTTTAGTCTTCTGGAGAAAAGAATTCTATTTTACATGAGAATCTTCCTTTACAACAGATACTTATTATGGGATAACAAGTAAAAATGACTGTTACTTCTAAATGTTGTGGGGCTTGATGCAGGAGGGCTAGAAAACAAACTTGAAAAATCATATTGAGGAGGGCAAAAAATGTTAACACTTGAAAGTTTCCAGGCACCCATGGGCTTGCTTGCTACATGTGGTACAAGCACATTTTGAATTGATAGTAATTTTTTTCTAATATTTTCATTTTGTATTTCCGTTCATTATGAATTTGACCTTTCCTTGTTGTTGTGATCCAGTCTAATCACAGAGGAGCAAGGAGAACTCTCTGGGAATAAAGCCAAATGGGCTTGGGTTCAATTGTTCCAAAAACAAGATTAAAACATGAACGAGGTTAGATGTTGATACCAAAAAATTGATATATTTTATTCAATAGTAAAAAGAGGCAAAGGGAAAGAAATAGAAAAAGGTGGTGGGGGAGGACAGGAAGAGTGACAGAGACAGATTAAATAGAAACATATCACCCCTCCATGGGTCCCAAAAACATCTTGTTGTTCCCCTCTCTCTTGTCTTCTTGGTGGTGAGGGTCCCCTGCTGAAAAGTGTAGAATCCAGTGGATTAATAATGGGCCAGGTGGGAATACCCAGGTGCCTCTCCTGAGTGGGGGGCAGTTTTGGCATTGTCCTCTGCAAGATTGGATCTGTTGCATCATGTTGCATCACATGCAGTGCTCTCTGGTGCAGGGTCTGGGGACCCCTTGGTGTGGGGTCTTTGATGGGCCATGACATCTCCTCTGCTGTCCCTCACATGGATGTCCTGTAGAAGTGGCTTTCCCAGGGTACTGGGCCCCGCAGCTGGGCAAGTCTGCACACCAGATGGGTGGGTGTTCACTGCCTCTGACTAGAGGCTATGCCACACATCCAGAACCCCTCCTCCTCTCCCCTTTGGTGTAGGGTCTATGCAAGCCTGGCAGCAGATAAACCCAAGACCATAACCTCAACCCTGAAGCTTCTGGACATCCCTACCATGGATGCGTGCTCTTCCAGTCTTATCCATAATTTCCCAGATGCTTTGAACAGTAGTGTCACTTTTCTTATCTCTATCCATTAGGTGGTTTAACTCAAAATTGTGGGGGGCAGCCCAGGGGCCCCATTCAGGGTGCAGTGGTCTTCCATGCAGTTTTTGTTGAACAGTTTTGCTATAATAGGCAAAAGTTCTTCATAAAAATGTTTAAGCCATAAACCACAACATTTCAATCTCTGACATTTGTATTGGCATTTGTATTGATATTTGTATTGTAATCTTAAAATGGTACATTTTTACACTTCACACTTGTAGTTTATATATTGTAAAATCCTGTGAACATTTTTAAGGTGTATTTGGTAGCCTTACCTTGATGGGTGAGAGTTAATCTGATAGAAATGAAGCTATGTGGTGCCTTTCTTATGGCTGCACATCTATTTCAGGCTGTTTTGACTTTAATGTGGGGTTCTTGCTTTATTTTCAAAGTACTTTTTTGCATTCTTTCATATGGCTCAAAAGATGCTGTACTTTGACTGTCATTCCCAGTAATTCTACTCCTGAAGCACCCACTTTGTAAAGGGCTTATTCCCATAATCCAGGTTTTTCGCTGTTAATATTTGTTGTGTCATCTCCTTGGAATACTTAAGGATAGGAATTAAATGTAATTTTGGCAGAGATTTCTCTATTTAAGAGCTTTCATCTTTTTTGATTTAAGTACATGCAAAAATGAATTTCCCATATAAAGTTATGAGTAAAATCTCAAACTTCTGCCAATCTTAAAACTATTTAATTTAAGTAACTAATTAATTCATAAGATCAGAATAATTGCTATTTGTCAAAGTGGAATTTGGGTTGCCACTTTAATTGGAATCTCATACTCTTTCTTCCTGCTCTGAAGCTAAAGGAATACATAGCAAGTATCAAACCAGAATCTTCCAGGAGCAAACTAACAACTTACTTATAGCCACAGAGCTAAAATAAGTTCCATTATAATTCAAACAAAATCTTGGTTTAATTTGAGTTTTGTTTCTCAGCTAGCTGTTCTTTTATACACAAGTAATATATTTTATTTGCAGGGTCATTGATTGAACAGCTGACCACAGAGAAGTATGAGTGCATGGTATGCTGTGAGGTGGTCCGAATAGTGGCCCCAGTGTGGAGCTGTCAGAATTGTTACCATGTATTCCACCTGAATTGCATTAAGAAGTGGGCACGATCACCAGCTTCACAAGCTGAAGGTTGGTATTTTCTCAAATTTGTGTTTTATATATATTCTCTATTATGTGTATGTATTGTGTGTATAATGTATATTATATATTCTCATATATAATATCCAAATTCATGTGTTTCTTATGTAGTGAAAACTACTTAGAAATATTGTTTAAGATCACAGTATGACCATCTTCTGAGGCAAGGCACCAAAGTGCACTGTTAAAGGGACCCATGGGGATGGATTAAAGCAAAACAACACTAAAAAACTGACACAACAAAAAATTTTATTTGAACTGCTTTGGAACCTTAAGTGGAAAAAAACTTCATGGTTGGAGAAGGGGTATTGTAGCCATTCTGAAGTGTGTGATCACCCTAAGAGAGGAAAATTGGAAATACAGAGGAAAAGAGAGATCTATCACCACCCATGGCTCCAGTGGCATGTGGGGGGGTCCATGGTTGCGAAATGCAGTCCGAGTCCATCAGAGATAGGGCCCTGCATACGCATCAAAAATTGAGGGCTTTATAACCCTGATTCTTCTAGCTTCTAATACCTCCTCAAGGAGGAGTTCTGGGTATGCACAGTCTTCTTTCTGGAAGGTTCTAGAAGTCAGGCAGTGTCAAACAGGGGGCTTGAGTGTATGTGTCTGGGTGTGCCTGTAAATATTTTCTGAAATAAGGTTCCAAGTTCAGAGTTTTGCAGCTGCATGGTGGTGGCTTGTGGTGCAGGAGAGAAATGGACATAAAAAACCCCTCTACCCTGCCTCTGTAGTATCCATCACTTAACAGCGATTTCTCCTTTAGTTCAAAGTTTCTCTTTCAGTTAAACAAGCTTAAACAGCTTGTTTAAGGCAGAATTTAGCCCTAAGGTGCAAATGGTTCCCTACAAGCAGTAAGCTGTAAACCAAGTTTTAAATCAAAGTTTTTTTCAGGGTTCTGTGTATGCATTATATAATCCTCATAACTCAATCCTTTCCAGTGTCCTAGCTGAAACTAATTTCCAGATTTGGATAATTAAGATCAATGAAATCAGTGCATCAACATGGAAAGCTCTGTGGCTGTGTTTTTTACACACCAAGAAATGTCTCATCTCTCATCTGTGCTTTGCTGAGCAGTCAAGCAGAAGATGCACTTTATGTGTTAGTTGTCTGCTTTTACTCAAGTGCTTCTTAGTTTGTTTCTCAGATAAAGTACTCCTGAAATCCATCACTAATGCCATGCAATGAAAGGAAGTTCAGAGAATAAAGCAAGCTTCAGCCTTTGTCATCGGCTTAAACTGTTTCAGATTCCTTGCATTATACCACTTTTTGAAATTCTTAAACCAGTATGTTATGCCCTTTGAATGCTTTGATGGAAGCTAAGGCTGAATTGCAGCCACTGCTTAGTTCAGTTGTGTGGCATAGACACACTCTAAGTAGGCTTTATTTTTTTCTGTACCCTGCTTGTTCAGCATTTGCCATTCTCAGTCTCCGGGCAGACCAAGGAAATAAAATGTCACCTATTTCCAAATGTTTGGCAGAAATTTGTACAGACTGTAAATCTCTTGTAGAAAGGATTGGTTGCAAAGTTCTCTTTGCAGAAGATGCATAGTCAGACTTCTGGGTAGGGCTGATGGTGAGCCCCAGTTCTCACTTGGCAAGTTTATTTCAAAGGGGCTTGAGGTACTCCTTTACCCTGAGGTGTGGGTACATGGGAGAAGTGCAACGACAACCTCAGGAGGTTAAAAACCAGACTTTATTGCAAAACTTCATAGGATCATAAAATTGGCAAGTTTTAAAGCAACTCATTCAATCAAAATAAAGCAGTTTACTGAGCATCAATATAGCAAATTACCCATCCAACCTTAAATATTTTGAGAAGAGGAAATTAGGAGTAGAAAAGAAGAAAAAGAAAAGAAAGAGAAAAACAAGGTATAGCTACCACCTCTTGGATCTTAGTGCAATCTCAGCTGCTGTACAGTTCAAGGACAATAGGGATGTGATGTGTTTGCCTTGTGTTTTGGCTTTCTTGGGCCCAGGTGGGACTTGTGGTTTGGTAGTCACTCAGGAGCTGGGTTAGGGGCTCCAGGGGGTGGGGTGTGGAGCATTGCCTCTGGTGTGCCAGTGCTTGGCAGCCACTGCAGGGCTGGCTCCAGGCCTTGGGTGGGGTGTGTGAAGCAGAGTACTGCCTGGACAGGGCGAGACTTGACCTGCCCTTTTCCTCACCCATGTACCTGAAATGTTTCCAGACAGCTATCTCCAGTCTCTCACAGCTGGTCATGCTGAAAGTAGGAAGTTACAAGTGTCAGAACAGGGTTTGAAACAAAGGTATTGGAATTTTTGAGAAGGGAACAGAATTTTGGGCAAGACAGATTCTAAGCCACACTGAGAGCGACTCACCTTCTTCAGAGTTGATTTATCTCCCTGGAACAGTTTACTGCTTGACAAAAGAGTAGCTGCTTGCTTAAGGGGGCTTTTATCTTTCAAGATAGTAACCTTAGATACTTGAATCCTGAAAGCTTTTAAAATAGCAAAATTTTGGACCATTTGCTTTTCATGTATGAATTTGTGGACTACATATGTTACTGTATTCTGCATATGAGAGAACTAGAGCTAATCATTAACTGAAGTTAAAGGTTGTAACCTCAGTAGAACTGATACCATAGCTCCAATAAATACATACTTCTTGACCTGCAAGGCTCTGCTATCCCATCTTGTTTAGATCTTTTATTTCAGAGTGTATTTGTTTTACCTAGGTTGTTTCAGTATGGGGGTCTACATTTCACGCTTTGGGTAATGAGGGATTCACTAGAATCCTGGCAGTTATTATTGTCTGCTGTAGGAGAAACGGAACACTGTAATCTACCTAACTCCATAATTTGCTGGGTTTTGGAAAGGGAAAAAAAAGTATTTTTTTTATTTTTGGACACTATTCCCTTTGACTCTGCCAATGTTATAATGAATTCTGGAAAATCTTATCTAATTCAGCAACCAAACTTTTCACTGGTACATTTCACTTCCAGTCTATTTTGTAAATAAGATAAGTTTTGAATGTTCATTTAATGTTTTTGCAGCAACTGAGTGTGTCTTGGTTTGAAAGATAGGTGTCTTCCAAGGAAGGTGGGAACCTCCCTTGGAATGGAAAATATGACCCCCTTCCCTCCAAATTATTGTAACTTTGAAACTAAGGGGCTTTCAGGCAAAGATACGGGAAAAAGAACAGTTCTTTACAGTATCTCTTGGACTATACTGAAGATGTCTTCCATCAGAGACTTCTTTGCTTTCTATTGTCTTGACAGTCATCTGAAAAATGACAGCTGCTTTGGCCAAGCAAGGCAAGTATAAGAGTCTCTTGATTATCTGTGGGGAGTCATAAGGCATTGCTCTCTTCTTGGTCTGCTTGCTCTGTGGTGTGTTAAGGAACCTTCCCAGTCCTCCCATTCATGAGACCCTCTAGCAGTCATACTCTCAACACCAGAGAGTTTCTCTGCTGGACCAAAGCCCCTTCACAGTGGACAGCTGCAGCGAGCCAGTGGGTGCTTTGCTTGACTCCCTGTTGTGCAGAAAATCACACTGTGAAAAGCCAGTGTCCATAAAGGAGACAGAGGATTCCTGCAGCTTTATTTGAATGGAGAGAGTCCACTAGGCCATACACCCATCTTGGGTTTTTGGGGGATGCAGCCCCCTTTTATCCTAAACTCCCAGCTGCATGTTGCCTTCCTCCATTCCCCATTGGGTTGAGGTACTAGGAAGGTACACACTTCCCAAACTGCCTACTAAATATTCCCCCTTGAACATGTATCCTCCCCTGCACTCCCCTCTCGCATTGTATGACCATTAAACCTAGCTGCAAGCCCATCCTGGGTGGAGAATCTAATATTTGTAAATCTATTAAGCCTGTGCGTTTTTCCCCAAAATTCAGAGGTTCAAGCTGTGCTTGGCTCTGCAACAAACTTGGGCATCTTGATATTTGTAATGACCCCCACACCCATTCTTCCAGAACCTGATTGGTCCCTTCAGATTGCATCATGTGTGAAGAAGTTAATACCTGTTTCTCATATCATTAGTGAAGACCCTCACACCCATTCTTCCAGCTTGAGTCATTTGTGAAGACATTAACACACATTTTCCCCATCATTATTTCTACAATGTAGACTCTCTGCAGCAGTCAGAACTAGAGAATGAATTTTTATTTTATCATAGAGATGTCCTGGTCAGGAGGAAGAGCTATGCTGGGCATCACTTTGCCATCGTGTGGAAAGATTCTTTCCTGTAAGGAAGAAAGCATTTTACTGACATTTTGAATTATATCTTGAAGGAATGTGACCTTAAGGTATCAAATACCTAAAGTCAATCTGACAAAAATACCCGCACACAAGATCTTTGTTTATAAAGAGGAAAGTGTTGTTGCTTGCCCCTTTGCTTTTTCTACTGCTTTTAAAAACTGATGTTGAAGTGGTGTTTAACTTGTGCCCTTACATTGATAGAACAAAAATTTACGTCATTTTGTCCCTTCTTTGTAGAGAAGATAGTTTTACTGGTATTTACATTTTGACTGGAAGGATTGGAGATTTTTGAGTTATTACAACTGTCTCTTTCTATTCTGTCCTTGGTCTCCACCTCCAAGTGGGCTAGTGATCTGTACCAGCTGAATGCTGGCCTCTAACACAGCACTTCTAAACTTCTGAGTTTCAGTGATCAGAATAGAAGTTACCAAAATTTTTGTGAATAGTTTCAAGTAATGAATCCTTTTATCCCAGAAAGAAGGAGAGGATAGCAATTGCTAAAACAAACTCTAGTAAAAGGGAACAAGGTGTGTTGATTCTGCTTAGATGACTGTCCTTTTGGTGTCTTTGGTTGGAGTTCTGCCTACTTCACTTTTTTCATGAGAAGACTCATGTAAGTGGAATGTTCTTTCTGTAGGATCATCCTCATTCTCACTTTATTTAGTAATCAGGATTTGTAAGGAGTGCTTACAGGGGCACTTCTTACAAATGTGTATGTCAAAAGTCATTCTACTGTCATTCTATGCTACTTGAATTGCACCTGAATCCTGGAATAAAACTTCTATTACTTCTAATTTTGGAGGAAGGCAACTATGCTTATCCCTTGGGGGTGAACATACATGAAAGCAAAGATAAGCAGTGATGACAAAGAAAATATATCTTGCAATAGGTTCCTATTTTATGGGAACTGTCGGGATTTCAGGGGTTTAGGACTGACTGAGAGGTGTCACAGAGATGATTTATTGTGGAATCAGTCTCACTGAAGGGTGAGACAGGGAATGGCAGTAGCAGCAATAGCAGAGGCAGCTGTAGCAAGCACAGCTACTAAGGTAGCAGTGGCAGCTGCAGCAGGTGCAGATGCCAGGGTAGCTGCAACGGCAGAGAGAGTTCCTTTTTTTTGCAAGGCCTTATATACTTTCTTAAGCCAATAAGCAAATGCCACAAAGCTTGCTGACACATTTGTACCAATATCACTGTACATGATTTTACTGCAATGTGTATTTTCTTAACCAATCAACATACTGCTATTAAGGCCTATTGTACAGGCTTGTATGGCTACATACTAAATTTTTAAGAAACTCTACTGTAAGGTTTATTACTAAACTTAAAATTCTTTATTCTTTTATTTATCGCTGTTGTTTCTTACATAAAGCACGTTCTTGTTAAAAATGCACTTCTACTTTTATAATGCATTCTTATGTTAAAACTACAAATCTATGTTCTTGCTTTAAACTGCAAAAGCTCACTTTTGTAACTCAGGCAGCCTTTGCCAAGGTCTCAGATCGAAACATGTATCCCTTTCTATCTGTTTAAGCACAATGCTGTTTATGTACTCTGTCTGCACCTGTGAATTCTCTGTAACTTCATTTCCCACAGGAACCTTCACTTCACTCTAGAGAAACTGGTGCTTGTAGAGGACTAGGCATCCAGCTCCAGGGGATCTGTTGAT
The DNA here is from genome assembly GCA_013399225.1 of Rhipidura dahli. Taxonomy (NCBI): domain Eukaryota; kingdom Metazoa; phylum Chordata; class Aves; order Passeriformes; family Rhipiduridae; genus Rhipidura; species Rhipidura dahli. The sequence continues at coordinate 60,301 of VXAC01006167.1, read as the reverse complement.
AGGAGAGCCTCCTGGCCTCCTGAAGCTTTCAGGGTAGACTTACCTTCACAGCTTTTGGAAACATAACATGGAATAAGAATGAAGGAAATTATTAATGTAGTACTTAAGTATAATGTGCTGTACTATGCTGTAATCCCATAGGAATCCTGTAGTATCTAGTATGCTGGCTTTAAGAGGAGCCACATAAGGTGCTTACAGTTTTGTCAGCAAATACGGCTTTTGGTTGTCTGCTGCCAGTTTTTGCCTGTAGCTTTCAATACTTCTTTCTGAGCTCCTTCTTCTGAGATCCTTCCGTTTCTAGCAGTCATAAGAAAAAAAGTCTTGGTCAAGAAATGCAGGTTGGTCTTGACCATGAATGTGAGAATATATGCTTTGTGTCACTGTCCCATAGCTGCTGAGCCCATAATCGTACAGATCTCTGCAACAGTCTTGGTGGCACAGTAATCTGAGCTGGGATAAAGAGGGCTTGTCAGAGTTTGACACTGACTAGAAGCCAGGCACCCACGAAAAACTATTCACTCATTTTCCTCTGCTATAGCTAAGCAGAGGAGGGGAAAACAAAATGAAGGCTTCATGGTTGAGGTAAGGATTAGGGGAAAAACACTCTAAGGCAAAACAGGTTCACAACTCAAACTGTATAAAGAACATTTATTACTGACAGAATTAAAGGTGAAAAGAGTAATGAGAACTAAAATAAACCTTTACAATACTTACTTTCTTCCCAGCCCCTCCCTCTTTCCCACCGACTGTGTAAGGAGACAAAACATGGAGTTTTTGGTCAGTTGTTCACTTCCTAGAAATCTTTTCTCAGTATGATTAGGGCAAAGAGTTTCTTTCTTCTGCTGTGCCATGGGATCCTTCCCATGGGAGACAGTTCTCTGCTAATTTTCTAGCGTGGTCTTAATTTTCATGAATAGCAGCCCCGCCCGACCTGCTGGAACATGAATCCCTCTAACAAATGGTGCAGTCTTCCCAATACTGTACACTGTGAGTCATTTTAGTTCATGGGTTTTAGTCTTTTAAGGAGAAGCTGTTCTAGTTTGGAAGCAAGGGCTCTCTACCTCTGGAAGCAAGGGTCTTCTCTCTCTGTTCGAGTTCCTCACTAGATTACATTTTTCCAGCATCCACTTGCTCCAGCATGGGCACTTTTCCTCATGGGCTGTGAGTGGATCTCTGCATCCTGCCCAGGATTGTATTGTTGTATTGTAGTCCTCACCATGGCTTGCAGAAGAATCTCAGTTCCGATGCCTGAAGCACTTCCCCCTCCCTCTTTTGCACTAAGCTTAGTGTCCCCATGTTCCTCTCCTCACATGTCTTCACCTTTGCCTTTTCTCTGACTCAGGAGAGAATTGGTGTCTATTGGTTCTCAAGTTCTATCAACTGCAAGTTTTTATATAGTTCTACAATGCTGAATGGTTGATTCTGTCTGGGTTCTGCATCAGGGGACTGCTCACCTTGCCCCTTGCTGCTGGCCACATGGTCCCCGCCCGCACTACACAGGCCATGCTGGCCACCAGCTCCACTCAGCACCTCTCCTCATGCAGGAAAAAAGAAAAGTTGATTGCCACCCCTGCTCTTCACTCTTCTGTCCCCAGCACGGCTGGTTACAAGTGGCTAAGCAAGTAAAGTTCATTGCAGGCTATGCTGAGATGGCAGCGGCTGCGCTGCCCTGACTGTGCAGTTTCAGCCACGCCCCTCCCGCAGCTGCATGGGTGCTCCTGATGCTGCTCTTGGCTGCATGGCTGCTCATGGTGCTAGGATGGCCCCCCAGTAACACGGCCCCAGCTGGCAGCCCCTTCGCTACCCCTTGGAGGGGAGGAGGAAAAAGAGCTTCCTGCATTTATTTTTTTCTTTCTTAAATATGTCATCAGAGACTTCTCTAATTGGGCTAGCAACCTGCCCATCGTCAGAGCCTTCAGCAATTGGCTCTGTGCTGGACACAGTAGAAGCTTTGAGCAGCTTCTCCCACCCCCACCAAAAAACAGGCTGTCTTAAACCAACACGATATGAATAGTCAGGAAGTATTGAAAAGAATAGACATACGTTAGGTTTGCATTTCCTGACTGTCAAGGCAGTCTGTAATTTGGATCCTTTCAGTTTGTGAAAATCATTTCTGTTGTGCATTATATGGTTAGCATAAGAAGTGTTCAATCCAATTGAAGCTGAACTGAGGTGTGCCTGTCGTTGCACTGCAATTGTCTTGTCGTAAGTAGAGTTTCCTGATTGCAATCCCTTCGGCTTTCATAACATGAAATTATCATGAATCTCGGTCAGGTTTCTTAATAGTGAAGTTCTAAAATCACAGTTTTATTAATTTACCAGCACTGAATTGATTAAGTTAAGAGAGACAGAAAGTTTTAATCAGGGTTTTTTTCTTTTTAATATCTATATAGCAATATAAAAATAGATATCTCTTCTTTATGACCCCTTTTGTGTTCAGTAGTGCTCTCAGACTCATATTCTTAATAGCAAGATGTGTCCTGAATTGGGGAAAAGTGTTCAATAATGTCACTTTTCTTACACTTAACTGTTGTTCCTTTACTGCTAACCAGGACCATCCTGAAACACAGAAACAAGAAAACTACTATTTAATAAAATAACAGCTTGAAGAATAATGTCCTAGTCAATATCTGTTGGGGTCACTGGGCCAGCTAATATCTAGGTATTATCAACTTTAAATAAATAAATGAGATTATTCTGGTTTATGTCATGCTGGTTTATTCTGGATGTGGGGCAACACTAAATTGGTCTTCTACAGAACATGTAAACTCATGAGAGGATAGTGAAAAGAAGAGTACAGGTGGTGCTTTGTGTGAGGTAATTATGTTTTCCTCACCAATTTCCCTCTCTTAACAGTTTTTTCTCAGTTTAGGTATGGTGAAGACTCTCTGTACTCTAGCTGTATGTCTTATAACAGGGCATATGATAATAGAAGAAATGGAAGTTTAACATTTGGCTTTGCTTCAATAAAAAGTTGGAGCCTCTTCAGATGAAATACCGTGGCTGTGTTGATGTTGATACTGTATAAAATGTATTTTTGTTAACCTGTTTTCTCACTGCTTCTCAGTAAGTGGAAAAATTAATTTATTTGCAACTGTGGTAAGAAACAAAGCAGAAGAATTTATTCTAGGCTTGTAGATTAGGTCCTTTATTTACTTCAAGTCTTTTTAATATTTTTTTTTACCTACAGATGGCAATAGTGGTTGGAGATGTCCAGCTTGTCAGAATGCTTCTGTGCAAGTTCCTAAAACTTACACTTGTTTCTGTGGTGAGTTTCTCACTTGCTTTTGCAAAGAAAAACAGTTTTGTCATTTTGATTGTCTTTTGTTAAGATGAACTTCAGTGTTGGTGCTTGTTTGCTTACATACCTGGAAAACAGTTTTTTAAAATTTTATTGACACTGGAAGGTGACTGCACAGAGAATCACACATATGCTGCTTGAAAAGTAAAGAAATACTATGTCCCACGTGGTAAAGATTTTCATATAATTATGTAAAAATAGTGACTTTTATGAAATTATAAATTTTGGCTGGTATCTTGAAAGCTTTCCTTCTGTAGAAGGAATGGAATAACCTGCATGTGTTATGTCTTTCTTTGTGGCAAGGTACACAAAAGTAATACACAACTTAAGGATACAACTAACTAAACCTTTAAATTGATAGAACGATTTTGTGATTTATGTTGTTCAGGAACACACAGAGCTTAAAGAGGAAAAAATATTCAGGCTTTTCAGACTTCTGTGTAGATATGTGTTTAATGAAAAAGGTAAATGGTGTGAATACAGCATTCACCAAGCCATAAATATAAAACAAAAAGGAGAAATTAACTATTTTACTTAATTGCATAGATACGAATAAGTTTTGTTTGTAATCTGCACTTCTGTAATTTGTATTGTTGTCACATAGATTTCATTTCCTTAAATCAGAGTCACTGGAAACTTTCACCTCACTTTCTAGAAAACAGATTGTTCTGAAGTTGAGACAGAAACTGTGTCAGTAAACTTGCCCTAAAGAAGCTAGATTTCCTAAAATAGGAGAGTTTTATCATTTTACCTAAACACGTCAGTGAATCAGTTAGAAACAGTGCAATGCAGCTAAGACAGAGGTTTTGTGTGGTGATGTGTGAAATCTTGTGAGTATAGGGATAATAATTCGGTTAGAATGAACTGACCATGAATGTAAATTAGACCAAATGAAAATTAGGCTCTTTAAGATAAGAATCGGTCTGTTAAATAGGAAGAAATTCTCCTGAGCCTAAAGACCATTTCATGGTTTAGGAGATCTATGGTAAGAACCTTAAATTGTCTGCAGACTTATTACTCGCTGAGCACCATGGAGTAACATAAGAGTTTATTCTTCTGTAGATAATTTTACATTAATGATACCAAATTTGGACATCATCAGTTGCATATGCAAAGCTATCTTCTATTTAATGCAAGGTACTAACTACGTACTGAGTGTGGTTAAGTGAGATTTTTTTTTTTCATCCTTTCATGAGGAAATTCTGAGCTTATTTTTCGTCTGAAGCTACTGATTTTTGGGACTTTCCTGGGTATTCAATTAGTTTAATTGAAACTCAGGTAAATAAATGCTATCTGTAGTGTTTATTCATATATTCCTAACTTAATACTTGTGGAATATACAAAGGTATATTAAAATTATGTAATTGTGTCACCAAAAATACATTTTCTTGCTGCTTTTAATTGTCACAACTCAAATTTGTAACACTGGCTCAGTTGCTTCACTGTTAATTTAATTCCTCACTTGACAAGAGAGTGTTAATGATGGCAGTTAACTTTAACCCTGATGATCATCTCATGCACTTAGAGCTATGAGATTTGATGGTAGTATCTCAGATTAATTAACATACAGTTTAGTGCTTATCTGAAATACAGAATAATTGAAGCTGACATACTTCTTTTTTAAGACTTCTGCTTCATTCATGAAAATTCATTAACCTTTAATATTTAAATTAATGTAGAGTCTGCTTCTTTTTATAGAAGTGATTTTCACAATTTGCTCACTCATTTAATTCCCTATTCCCCATCACCATACCAGGTAGACCTCACTTTCTGGGAATGGTATCTTTTTACTTTGTTCTTTTTTTTTTTTCTCACTACTGTAAATACCTTTTTGTCTTTGACATGGTTTAGGTAAGGTGCACAATCCTGAATGGAATAGAAATGAAATCCCACATAGCTGTGGGGAACTTTGTGGAAAGAAGAGGCAGTGTTTGGACTGTCCACATCTTTGTAACATGTAAGTAGATGTTTATCATATAGACATTGAAATGATTTGGAGAAAGTTTCAAAAGACTGTATTTGCTTATTTTTTTGACTCCAGGATATGCTTAGAGATTTAGAACCTGTAGAGGTTTATAGTTCAGCTGAAACCTGAAAGAAATGGAGGCTATTTGTGTTTCTATGTCTAAAGTGAGTCCATATGACAGCATGAGCAAGAGGTCTACAATAGTTGTAGCAATATTTCTATCATATTTTAGGAACTGAACCAGCTCTGACTTTGTCAGGAATTTTCATTGAAGCAGAGAAATATTAGTGTGTGAAAGTAACTCTGAACAAGTCCAGTAGTCCACCAGATGTTTTAGGTGCTATTCATGTAATAGCACCTAATGTTAATTTGAGATCAGTGCTCCTTGGTTAAACTGAAAGATGACTTCTTTCCTTTGCTTCTTTTTCTTTTCTGTGGCTTGTAAACTGTTGAGGATAAGAGAGCATTTGCATTTCATTATTTGTTGAGACCATCAGATAGTTTATCCAGAATCCCTCATGGAGATTTTAATCAGTATATGTAACTCAGATTGGTTTTGCTAACATTTATTAGTATAATTCAGTGAAGAGAGAAGCAAAGTAGAGCACCTCAGTTTCCAGTTTCGGATGTTTTACATTAGATTATTTTTAGTAGTGTAGTAGCATTGCTAAGTTCAACACCATTATATGATCTTTTTCAATGTATAACTATGCTTGCTAGTCAGAAACATAAAATATATTTTGTTCCTATTGTATCTAGCTTCAAGTTCCATGTATGGAAGTTGGTCCTTAATATCGGTTCGTGTTTCTGGTTTTGTAAATCTTTAATGGAAGCAGTTGTTTCTGCTCTTGGTACACAGTCAAAAAACTTCAGTCATTCCAACAAATAGATTGTCATCTGGCACTTACTCCAAGATTTGCTAAAGCTCAGTACTTTACTAAAACTTTACTCTGAGCTTTTTATTTAATGTGTTCTGTTTCAAATATATTGTAACATTTTACTGAATGTCAGAATAATTCTTTAATACTTCTTTCCCATACATGAAAATGTTACATTAGATTTCTATACTAGATTTGATTTATATTTGTGTATTATGTATTTATGCACAAAGATTTGTATTATAATTCATATAAGTGTCATAGCTGTTTTCTTAATTTATAGAATCATGCTAGATCAGATTAACTTTCAGACTATACTTGATATAGCTGATACCCTGAACAGAATGCTGATTCTTTTGGAGACCAGCTGCAGGCCTCCATCTCAGGAGAGGCATATGTTCATGGACATCTTTTTTGCTCAGTCAGAAGTAAGCAGACTTCTTAACCACTTTGAGAACTTCCTGGCTGCAATCTGTTGCCTGACAAACTTCCCTGTAGGGCTTGGAAGCAGATGTTCTCTTCTTTCCTGTTCTAGTCTACAGTAGAGGCTCAGTCTTCGCATTCTCTTCTGGGAAGTCTTCTGAAGAGTGGTGACAATATTGTGCCATTGGGGGCACTACAAATTCTTAGTCTCTAATAGTCTGATCTGCATAAAAGCTGTGAAAATTGAGTCCCAGTTTGTGACCAGTTGTAGCATATTCAAAATGTTATCATTCAGCTTAATGTTTCACATAAATAAAACCCTGATGAGATCATCCAGTCCTGAAGGTAAGGTTTGCAGATCAAGGTAATGGATGTTCTTGACACTCTTTGACTTACGATAATGAACTGGAGAGGAATGCAATTTTAACATCAGTGTTACCCAGTTTTGGACATTCCTCAGTATATTTTGGACAGCTCTTTCTCCCATATGGGAGTCTTAGGTGTCTGTGAGGACACAGGCAGCCATCAACTGCTCTATCAGAAAGCAAGCAGAAACCTGCTTACCTCTTTCTATATCAGTGGGGGAGTTAGAGATGTAGAGCTTTATCGTTTGAATGCAGATAAGAGTGGGTCATGGTCTATGTCTGGGCAGAGATTTTCCTCAAAAGAGTGCACAATGATGTTGCCATCAGGGGCAGGAATCTATTTCATGATTATTGCTTAAGTTTAGATGATCTCAGAACTTTTTCTTGCAAGCATTTAATGTCTTTGGATTGTGGATTTGCTGCGTGCCATTTTCTCCTCCTTCCACATGTTCCCGTAAGATGATAAGGTTTGAACCAGAACTGCCATTCTGTTGGCAGGTATCCTAAAAGCTATCCTGGTTTTCCTTTTCAACACCACACCTCATTTTGGTGAAAATAAGTAAAGGTAATTTACACTTGTGTTATGCCAATTGATGGGGGTGATTTAAAGGACAGACACCAGTGGAAAGAATGGTCTTATTTTCCAATGAATATTAAGGTAAAACAAAAACACAAGCAAAAATAAGCAAGGTAATGCACCTAGGCATTAGTATACAAGAGAAAGGATAGTGATTGAGAAATATCACCAGTTGCCTAAATACTTTACCATCATCCAGAGTGCACAGTCACTGGGAAGCCCTGTGTCACACAGAGGACCTGGAGAACCCTTCTCGGCAATTTGGAAAAATCTGTGTGGTCAGTCCACCCATAGGTGAGGTCTCCAAATTCACTGCAAAAGTGGGTCCAGCTTTTATAGGCCCAAGTCAGCAAGTCATAGTCACTTGATCATATTTTTAGCACAGAAACACCTGAATCTGCTGGCATATACCCTGACCAGTCAGGGCCAGGGCTTGGCCAGAGCCCAGGCCTTGGCTGGGAGGGTTTTCCCCAAAAATACTCTACAAACAAACCTCTTTTCATGCCAGTTGGGAAAGTTTCTTTAAAATGATCCATTTCTTGCAGACAACTACACAGGGTTATGTGAAAGTTTCTAAAGCAGCCAGTTTGGTGTTAAACAATAAGCACAAGCTCTTGGTCATCTATTTTTAGCTAAATAATACTGATGGTGTTAGTCACACAGTGCCCAGGATCCATCTTGTAAGTCAGCTCTGGCTTAGACCTGCTGTTCAGGCCTGAGCACATCAATTGGTTTAGTGGTAAATCTAGTATTCACTCAGATTTATCAAAGTGGTAACCATTTATATAAACAGCTGATTTGGCAGAGCTAAGGAACAGGCAAGTAGCTGTTTGAAAGGGGGATGCTTTGCAAACCCAATATTAGTGTTGGTGCTGTGGCATAGCACTTCTTAAGGTGAGTTCTCTTCACATTTTTAGTTTAAAAACACTGAAATTCATTTTGCATGTTAGGTTCTACATCAAAGAAACATCTAGCTTAACCTTCAGTAAAATGTTCCTGATAATAAACTGCATGACAAAGCAAAACTTCTCTTAAGATTCGGAAGTTCTCCCTGCCAACCAGAGGTATGCCAGGCCTTGAGTGCATGTGAAAAAGTCTTTCAAAGGCAGTAAATTAAATTTTCTCTCTATTAATTTAAATTTAAGTAGCTGGACTTCTTCCTACATCTTTGGTGTTGTAATCTTTTTCACAGCAGTAGAAGTCCCTTTTTTGCTCTGTTACAATATCTAGTATTCTCACTGTCAGGCAAATGGAAGTTTAATTTTTCTGTCTAAATGTATCTATCTTCACAATTTTTCTTGTATGCCAGTTCTCTAGAGCAGCAGCAGTAAATTGCAAAATAATCCTCCATGCTAATGATAATGAAGTTTCAGTAAAAATAAAACTCTGCATTCACCAAACAGAAGTTAATACTGAAGTCTTCAGCCTGTGAGTTTAGTTTGCAACACTGTCAAGTCATTTAGCTTAGCTTTTTGCTTAAACCCCTAAATCAGGACTAAAACTAAAGGTATCACCCATCTTTATCACCTAAAGAGCATTTTCTGCTCTTTCTGTGCATGTCTTTGTGCTGAATGAAATTTGAATTTCAATCTTAACTGCTGTTGTATGGATCAAGTATATCTTAGAACAGTAACCATACTGTAGCTTCTGCCTAAACTAAATTGTACCACAGATTTTAGTATGTGTATCTGTAGGGATGCATAAAGAATACTTATTTCTAAAGTTGGAAGTTTGATTTCAAAGCATTAGGTTTTGCATTACTAGAATTTTTCTGTTCATATTAACAAGAGATCAGAAAACTCTCAGAAACACACATTGTCAAAACTTTGAGATGTCTGAAAAATAATTGTGTGATACCGTTCTAACAAAAGGCATCTTGCTGTAAGACTGTAGTCTACTATTACTGGTATTTACAACTTTAAAGTATTGGTGATCAGTATAAATTGCTGATGTGTGATACAGTAACATCAGAAAGTGTGCCAGGAGTGGGGTTATGGAAGAAATTTTAACGTTGCTTGAATATGAGAGTGTTGAGAGAAATAGTATACCAGGTAAAAAACTTAACATGACAAGCCTTTTAAGATGATGGGCCTTCTCACTTTTCCAAGTTATGACCTAGATCATAGTATTTTGAATTTATATCTACTTTAATCTGATTCCTATGTTTATAAGTTGACATCCAGCCTTTAGAATCCTACATGGATCTGTGAGAATTTAAGTCAAGGCAGTGAAATATGTAGTGCAGTCCTTTTACAAGAGGTTTTCTTGTAAGACAGGGTTTTTTTGTGTGTTGCAGAAAGCATGTTGATTCTCATTGTCTGAAGTTCTACATTGCAGTTTTAATGACTTCAGTTGGTTTTGCTTTCTTCCTGCTTTCCTGTGTACCCATCCAGTTCTGCTTTTTTTCCTCCCTTTCCTTTTGCCTGCTCTGGTGCTTTTTCAACTCTTCACTGTGTCATAAAACTGACCTATCAAAAGACAGAAGGTTGTAATGGTTTTGGTAGTTTGTTTTTTGGATTTGCTTTATGTGATGGGGGCTTTTTCATTGTTTTGAATTGGTTTATTGTGTAAGTGCTTAGCTTTACTATTAGAGTTGGCACAGGTTGAGTGATAGATTAGGCTGTATTGTCAGCTGGGAGGAGCGGTAGAGGAAGAATTAGGCCAGACCACAAGCTGGAGGCATGACTCAACTATATAGTGTGTGACTGTAGTAACTGGTGTAGTAATTAGTACTTGTAGTTACTGTTCTTGAGGAATTTAGTATTTACCATGTAACTGGGTAGTCTGTGTTTATGGGGTTTTCTAGTATTTCTGAGTTTTTTCTTTTTCTTTTGGCTAGGATGTCCTTGCTTGTCAGTCCTGGCCGATAATAATTGCTCCAAATGAGAGCTGCTGTTTTTGCAAATGAAGGGAACTGGGAGCTGGCTAAGCAAGAGTGCAGACAAGATAGTTAAGTATAATTTCACAAACCTGGGCTTGTCTGTACCCAACTAAGGTCTTACATGCAGGTAGGGAATACCTCATGTTTCTTGAAGTAGGAGGTAAGATCTGGTAATCATGTAAAGGACTGGAATTGATGACACTCAGGAAATTTCTCTTGATGGTGAGAAAAAAAATGAGGCAGACTTGCTGTGTGTCCGATGCGTTTCCTTACAGGAAGAAGAGCAACACCTCTTACTGGTGGCACTAGACGTGCTGAGTTCAAAGATAAGACCACCAGCTCAAAGGAAGAAATTAATAGAGAAGGTTTTATCTCTAATGTGTTTAAGATCACTGAGGAAATAAATATATTAATGGTTTGGACATAAGATGATTGTTTTGGTTGTTATCAGCGATGACCACAGTTGAGTTGATGCATGTTTGCTGGTGAAATGCGAAATATCAAATGTGTCAGTAGCATAGTTGATTTAATAGTACTGTTAGTTAATAGTTAATAGTACTGCTGATTTGACAGCAGCAGGAATACAGTTTTTCCTTCAACATTAGTGATCTTTGAGACTCGTACAACTGTCATAATCAAATAATTTTTTCTTGTGTTAAGACTGCTTTCATACCCTGCAGGAGCGAGTGTAGGAGTCCTCTATAATGTTCTGATGCACTTAGGGTTGGGTTGTGGTGAAGTGTGTCTCCGGGAGTGTAATAAAGCTAAATTTAACTTTGCTTTTTTGACTTACTTTTAAGTCTGTGCCACCCAGGACCTTGCCCTTCGTGCCCAGCCTTTGTGACAAAAACATGTGAATGTGGACAAACAAGGTGAGAATGCTTCTACTATGCAAACAAATTTTCGTTATTATAAACAAACAACAGTTTAAAATTTTATATATTAATTTTTTTCTTTCTTACAGTTTATTAAAAATATGCCATATGACGCTCAATCTGAGTTAACTTTATTTGTGGTTAAAATAATTCAGAGAATTTTGTATTTTGAAAAAATGCAGTTACTTTAATTTTTCAAGAAAGAAAGTCAAAATAACAAAGACGTGTCAGTTTATGATACATGTAGCTGAATTGTCTGAGCAGTCTGTGAGTTGATTCAATTTTGAAATCCTGTACTAGTATTTATTCATTTAATTTGTTAGAAGACACAGTAAAAAAGGTTCCTATCTTTTCTATCTGAATAGAATGAGGTCTTGAATTAATTCTGGAAATAATAATTTCAAAAATAACATATGCTTTTCTCAGAAACTGTGCAGAGAAGTCTGTAGTGTATTCAGACTTGAAAGCTGTCTTTTCCTTGCATGTTTGGTGCATATAGAGTCATTGCCAATAGCAATATGGTACTGCCTTTCCTATGTGTGATCTCTCATAAGAAGTTGGCCTGAATCTTTAGAATCCCTTTCTCTAGGTACCTAGAACTGATTCTGTGTAATAAATTGTTTGTGTGAGCTTGTTTACAGAACCAAAACAAACATAAACCAATTTCATTGTTAGCATTCTTGCGCTGGAAAAAAAAGATTTTTCAGACTTTTACAATTATTTCTCAGAGTTTGAATCTAATACTACACCATCTTAATTTTTCATAAGAAAGTACTGCAATTTCTGTGGCAGTGTTTGTAGATAAAAGCACTTTGTCTTCAGCAGAAAAATGGATTGGTTTGTATATTTACTGAATTATATCTTCCATAGAAACATCACCTCCTTTTATTGTTTTTGGGGGCTGTTTTTTTGTTTGGGTTTTGTTTGTTTTATTGTTGTTTTTCTGACTCATTTCATTTAAAAGTTTAATAGAGGCAACAACTTCATTTTATTATTTTTTCCAGATGTTAGCTACTTCACCAGATTGCTGATTTTTGTGATACTACACTTGATACTTAAAACTTGCTTCGAAATAGCACTATTTCAAATGTACTGTATAAGCATCCAGCATGTATGGCATGGCATCACTGATGTTAGGATGTTTTAAAGTTACTATTTCAAATATACCTTTTACAGCCATTCTATGAGCCATCCAGAGTTGGAGAATTGATTTTGTCCCATTTTTTGACAATTTAATTTAAAACTCTGTTATTTTCATAGAGTAATGACCCATGGTTAAGGCCCATATCCATATCTTTATTGTGCTCAATGGATTAAGGATTGCTTAAGTCTTCAGAAAGATGTCTGTATTAGAAATACCTGCTTTTCTGTATAAATGCATACATGCATTTATACATCAGGTTCAAGTTTTAGTGTTACCTTGGGTTGTTTTCCCCCTTTTTCTTTAGGAAAAATTCTGTAGACTAACTAATGTGATAGGTGTTTTACTTGAGTGAAGTGGAAGAGGGGAAGACAAAGGAAAAACTAGGGGTGATATTTCCTAAAAACTTTCATTAGTAAGTTATGCTGCCTCTTGAAGATCTTGGCATTTTACTGGAAATGTATTTCCCTTTTTATTAAATGCTGTATAGAGGTCAAGGTAGCTGACAGGCTATGGTGTCATTTCTCTGCAGTCATTCAGTTCGCTGTGGCCAATCAACAAAAATTCATTGTTCTAATGTATGTGGAAATACCTTAAACTGTGGAAAGCACAGCTGTACTCAAGTGTGCCATGCAGGAAAATGTTCACCTTGCCAGTTAACAGTACAACAAGGTAAGTACAGAAATCCTTTATGGATATTCTCCCTATACAATTAAAAGAAGGAGGTGAAAAAAAGCAGTACCAAGAGGCAAGTGGCAGTTTTTACTGAATACAACCAAAATCTATTGTTGGAATCCTGCCATGATGATTAGGCTGTTGGAGCATGTGCATTATTAGGACAGGCTGGTGATACTGGGCTTTGTTAGCTTGAGAAGCCTGAGCAGTGGCATTTCAGGAGCTAATAAGTAATTTAAGAAGACAGAGATGGGCATGTGTGAAGGATGAGAGACAATGAGCTTAAATTCCTTGTAACTAGCTGTAAGGAAAACATCTTTTCTTGGAAGTTTTCAAAACCCAGCTGAAAAAAACACTGAGTAATGTCTCATCTCATTGCTGTGCTTTAGGTAAGGGCTTGGACTAATTAATCCTTTCTTACCTGAATTGTCCTCTGATCCTACTGGTCATGCTGTACTGATGCTACTGTAATTATAAGAATTAATTAGACAGCATATGGAAGAAAAGTAGAAAAAGGTATAGGAAAACAGATTTCTGTTAAAATTTTCTAAACTTGATCTTGAATGGAAATTAAATTGTCTATGTATTATATAAATAACTTTACAGAACAGTTTATACAGAAAATTTCAAGTTAATTTTCTCAACTTTTAAGGTAATAATTAACTTGTTGTGTATACTGCTTAAATAAACTTTTTGTGCACATAGTACCGCTTTATCAATGCTGAAGTAATGCTGGAATTCCAACTTCTGTAGGACAAAACCCATTCATTGATGAAATAAATGTAAGGAGGAGCAACTTCTTTATCCTTCTAAAACTTGACTTTTACAATTTTTCACTTTTTACGTTTTATTTTTGCTGGAAGTGTTTTGTCACTGATACTCTCTTGTGTTGTTTTCTCTGGGATATTGCTTTCTTTCAGTGTGTTACTGTGGAAGCAACTTTAAAGAAGTATTGTGTGGATCAAAGGAAGAATTCTCTGATGGTTTTGGGAGTTTCTCATGTCAGAATATATGTGGCAAGTAAGGTCACTACAACTTAGGCTTTTAAAAAGATAAAGGTCATTGTGTTCACAATGATTTATTGTGGTACTCTTAGATAATTCCGCTTTTAATTTTTTTTCTTGCTTTTGTTTCTTTGAAATTTTTTTCCCCAGAAAATTAAATTGTGGAAGGCACAACTGTAAGCAAGTATGCCATCCTCAGCCTTGCCAGCTCTGTCCACGACTTCCACAAGTCGTACATCGTTGTCCCTGTGGTCAGACTCCTCTCAGCAAGTTACTGGAACTAGGATGTGTTGAACGTAAAATTTGCACAGATCCTATCCCATCATGTGGAAAAACGTGTGGCAAACCTCTTTCTTGTGGTAGCTATGGTAATTAGAAATTTCTGTATCAGAGTATTCGAAATATCTCATAGTGTCACTGAAATTCCCCGAAAGTGAGGTGAATAGAACTCCTTAACACCAATGTAGCATTAAGAAGCAGGCATTCTTATTGCAGTGCCAGATGTAGGGGGGTAGCTCCACCCAACGTGCATTCTACTGGTGTGTTTCTTATATACCATAATTACATACATATGCATCCCAGTTCACAGAAATCTCATACATAATATAATTGCTCATTACAGTAAAACCCTCCTCCTGGCTCCATCTTTTTATGGTCTTACTTTGGCTGTGGTTGCAGTCCTAAGCCAAAAGTACTATCCCCCCCCACTCTAAAATCCCTTTATCTTCCTTCTGTCCCTGCTCGGTGAGCAGATCCTGCACACCCTGTTCGTTTGTTAAAAGTACACAGACACAGTCCGTGTTCTTAGATTAACCCTTTGATATCAATAGTTTTGAAAACAAAGCAAAAAATAAGTGCTCCTTAAAAGTTTAATTTCAAGAAATGAATATTTCATTAGCTATTTTGAGTTTTAACCACAATGAGTGTAAAAACCACTGCAGGGCGTGCAGTCTGGCTGTTTGTTCATAATAATGAAATCAGAAAATAAAACCCAGCTGCACATAAGCTTAGTATCTTTGACCAGTGATGCTCCTGATAAATATCAAGTTCCAGGTCATAGACATCTTTTGTTCTTAATATTTGTATTTTCATTTTGCTAGAGTTCGTTCATACATGTGAAAGCCTTTGCCACGAAGGAGACTGTAGACCATGTTCTCACACATCAAATATTTATTGTAGGTGTGGCTTCAAAAAAAAGGTGAGTGTTACCATGGAAACAGGTAATCCCTACTGCTTTTTAAAGCTATAGAGAAAGAGGAGCTGAAGAGGCCTAAGAAGTGCTGTGCTCCTAAGTTGCAAGAACCCACATTCTGTACTAACTGGTAGATGGTAACTAGATTATACTGTGAAGTGGTAACATGCTATTTACTATGAAGGCAATTTTAAAAGTATTTTGGCAGAACTTGCACAGAGTTCTGTTAATGTAAATGGTCTGCAAAATCCTGTATTAACCTGGAGTATTTATATAGTACAAGGAATGGTAGTTTTGCCAAGAGTAAAGTAAACTGAGAGAATAAAGGCAGCCTAATTAAAACTTTATAGCTTGTAGACTCCTGTAGAAGTTTTTGTAGAGACTGTGTTGTTTCTGAATCCCATTCTTTGTACATTTATACAGTGTTTTGTTATTTAGTAATTATTATATTTTTATATTACATCAGCTATTTGTTTTTAGTAATTATTATATTTTTAAATTATGCTACTTTCTGTAATCATAGCTTTGAAAATTTTGGCTATTATCACAGAAACTTTGATGACTTTTCTCACCTGTTACATATCATCTGCAAGTAGAGATGGCTTCTGAATATATGAGTCTGTAGGTGCATAGAAATGACTGAGAGTTTACTAGAGGTTGGAACAGTTTTCTCCTACAAGTTTGCTGAAAGTAGTTAAGGGGTAGAAGGCTTTACATTGCATTTTGAGTCCTGAAATAAAGTAGTGAGGTTTAAGTTTGGGTTTAGTTTATGAAGTTTTTTACACACCAGAAAGATGCTTCTTAAACAAGAGTGAACTACACTGATAATTTAAATCAGTAATGGAAAATGTGATACTCAGAAATGTCAGCTTAGAATATAAACTTGTGAATGGTTCATATGTCAGCATTATTTTCATCCATCACATGTTATTTCATGTTGAAGTTTTTAGGTATAACTTTGTAGAGCACAACATTTGGCTTCTTCCTTTACTCCTTTCTTCTGTCAGACTTGAAATTTTGACAGTTGGTTAAAGCACAAATTCATGCACTCTTCTCAGTATCCTCTGGGAGAGCACTATTGGTTTCTGTTATGCAGATTCCTGGTTTCTTGGGACAAGGCTGATTCTCTCAGTTTACAGGGACACAGTTTACAGTGGAGAATACAAAGCTACTTTTTAAAAAAATTTGTATTGAATCTTTAAGGAGCAAATATTGTATTAAAAGATTTGAGGATTTTTTTTTCAGTTTTATTTCACTTTTGTATACAGATGTGTTATACACATGGAAACTGAGTGTGCTTCTTTCATGTGACCAAGTGTTTTCTAGATAAGTATGTTTTAGTTGTTTCATCTATTTTAATTTAATGGCTTCCTGTTTGCTTCCTAGGAAATCCCATGTGCTCTTCTCAGAAATAAAGGTACAAGGTTATGATACATATATAATGTAAAATTGTTTTATAAATTAGACACAGCTCATCATAATTTGGGGTTTGATTGACAAAGCTGGCAAACAGCTGATCTGTTCTGCATCTTTTATCCATACTTCCGTGCCAAATTGGTTATTTCTGCTGCTTGTTCATGGTACTAGTCATGCTGCTGTATTTGGGAAAAGGTTTGAAATAAACATCTTTAGTTTTCATTCATCTTATATGTAAGGAAAGACTTAGTCACATTTGATCTGTTTTTATTTTTAACAGTTTCTTATGCCACCTGCCATATTCAAAAGATTTTCACCCCCCTCCTGCTACACCCTATCATCCTATATAACTTTTGGTCAACTTGCACAGCTCAGATTCAGTGTAATAGTTTTAATCTGCTCTTGCCTATATTTCTGGGGAAATACAAGCTTTGATTCTGCTTCACATCATATGGTGCTGATCTTTGCATCTAACCTTGGCAGAGAGTTCCCATTTGATGCTTCTTGGTATTTTGGATGTAACATCTCAAAATTCCCCTCAGTGAAATCTTTGCTTGATTGACCCCTGTCATACTGAGGTATTTATTTACAAGATATATAAGGAAGTAATATGCATATTCCCTTATTTGAGCTTTTGTCTATGAAGACTTTGTTCTTAGGGAGTCTGGAAGTGATTCCTTTTGTTAGCTGTGTATGGTAGTCAGCATCTTCTTTGCTAGCAGTGGTTTCATGAGTATATAGCAATATTTTTTTTTAGCTGACTTTTACTGCCCCACCAGTTTAAGCAGTCTTAAAACAGATGTTTATGGTACTTCAGTGTATTACAATATCCTGTTTTCTTTGTTCTGTTGTGTGGAAATAAACTAGCTTCATGTCTTCTGCTATCCAAAATCCTTTTGAATAAGGGTTTCTTTAAAGAAAGGCAAGTGCTGACATGGAGGATTAGTGAGGAAAAACAAGTAATTTAAAAGTTTGCTTGCTGGATTACCCTGTGTTAGTCTCTCCTAGACCATGCCCTGTAACAGCCTTAGCATAATACTATGATTGCAGCTTTTGTTCTGAGCATAAGCAAAGACCTAAAAGTTAGGACTTTTGGGGTGCCTTGTTTTTTTTGTTTTTAATAGCTGCTATTACATTCATGTGTGACAAGCGATGCAACAAGAAGAGATCCTGTGGACGACACAAGTGTAATGAAGTTTGCTGTGTGGTAAGTGTACATGTGGTTTTTAAAAATTGTTTGATGTGATGTGTGTTTCATTTTGGTTGTGATGTTAACAGTCTTTTATGCTTTTGAATCTTTCCATTTTTGTGCATCTTCACTCTATTTGCAGTATTGGTCATGCTCAAAAAGTTTGTGTATATGCATTTATTTTGCAAGTTTTGTTTTGTAGTTGTCATTATAAATGTAAAACCATGTTTCAGCCTAAATGCAGTTCAATCAGTGTACAGGTGCTTTTTGTCAATGCAGTGATTCCAGGGAGAAGGGAGAGTGAAAGCATATTACTTAATAGAAGAAGCATAAACTATGTAGCCGTGTTTTTAACAGAAGTCTTAACAGAATCTGGTTTAAAAATTGTGTATCCATACAGTGATGGAAAAACCCTATGGATCTGGCCTAAGCTATTGTTTGCACTAAGCAGTTTTGTCAGTCCATTATTGTAATTAGATTGTAACCTCAAAGAGAAAAAAATAACCAATAGGGTCTATATTTCAATTCTGCATTTTTCTTTACCTTCTCTTAGGACACAGAACATAAATGTTCCTTGGTGTGTGGTCGTAAACTCAACTGTGGGCTTCACAGATGTGAAGAACCCTGCCATCGGGGCAGTTGTCAAACATGCTGGCAAACAAGTAAGTTATATGCAAAAGTACATAATTGTTATTTATTATAGAAATGCATTAATATCTCTGTCTGACTGTGACCAGTTAATGNGCAGCGAGCTCGGCCCTCACGCGGCAATGGCGGCTCGGGGTCCCGGGCAGGGATGGAACAAAGGCCTCACAAACCCCCTGGGCAGCCGATCCCGGTGCCCGGCAGGAGCCTCGGGAGCAGCAGGCTGGAACAGCAGGGCCGAGCACCAATCCCGGGTGGCAGACGAGTCCGGAGCTGCAGCAGGAGTCCCGGGAGGTCTCGGCAGGCAGGGTGCGCGGGGCTCCAGTGCAGCAGGGGCTCAGAGCAGCAGCAGGGGCAGGGCGGCCGCAGCCCGGCTCCCAGCGGGGCAGGGAAAGGCAGGCTTGGGAATCCCCGAGATTTCTTCCTGAGGCACCCGAGCAGATGGTGAACAGCTCCCTCTTTCAGTAAGGTGGGGAGGTGGGGTCCCAGTGCAGCAGGCACCCAGTGAGCAAGCTCCTCTCACCGTAGAAAGAAGGCAGCTGAAAAGCAGGAGCCTGCAGTGCTGAGGAGTTACTTCCACCAGGATGGCAGCTCCCTCTGTCTCCCTCCGGACGCCCAGAGCACTAGCCCAGAGCATGAGCCTGCCTGAGGTGTACCCCAACCCTCCCAGGTGCAAGAGAGTAGCTCCTTGGTCCCCTCCTTCTGTGGCCAGCTCTTTTGTTTTTCTTAAGCACCCAGCAATTTTTGCCCCAGGAACATATATGGGAAAAAATTCCTCAAGAGTAAAAAGAGAACAGAAGGGGAAGCTCCCAAACCCCATCAGTGATCTATTTCACATTGGTGGACTATAAGGATACCGTTTACAGCTCCAAGTGCCTTAGCTGCAGTAGTACATGTGTCTCTCTCATATGCACATGGACATAGTCAAAGACCTCCACTGTATGGAGACCAACTTTTCATGGAAACATCCTGAAAAAGAGAAGGTGCTAGAGCCTCTGACACTCACTGTGCTTGAAACAGCATTGTAGTCTGTCTTAATAGTCTGTGAATATGATGTGCATGTTGACTGTACCTCTCATTAGAAAAATAAATATTTCTCTGTCCGAACATTTTTCTTGACAAAGCAAAATAGTAATCTTAATGTCTCAGGCTTCCTGGTATTATCTTCTGATCTAGTTAAGTCAGAATGCAGAGATTTTTCTGAGCAGTTGTTTTTCTTCACAGAATTCCATGGGTTTAATTATTAAAGTAATTAAACTTCTCCACATTGCTGCAGTATTTTTGAGGATTGTATTTCAGTCTCACATTAAAGAAGACTTAAGGATTACCTCCATTGTTGAATGGGATGCCTTCACTCTAAATTGCGCCACTGTTGGATGTGATACAGTCTAGAGGTTAATCTTCTCTGCAGAAATTTTTTTGAATACAGGAAAGCTTCCTAGTTCAGGAACCAGATTATTACAGTAATTTAGCTTTCACCTCTGTGTCCGTGAAGTTTCCAATTCTGAATCTGTTCAGAGGTAAATCAACTAAGCAGAGTATTTAAAGATTTATCACTTGCTTTCTCTGGATGCTGCTGGTTGAGATTTCAGAGGCATACATTGTACGATTCTGTATGATTCTGCCCCTGTACTTGATGTGAGTCCTTCTCAGTACTCAAAAGGCCATTCTTGACTCTGAGTCACCTGTCTAGCCAGCACTTTGCAGTTGGTTTATATTAGCCATGGTATCGAATGCCATGGCACAGTCAGCTGTAAGTCATTTTCCTACTCATTAGATTGGATTTCTTGCCTCTGCTTTCATCTCCTGTTGGGGAAATTCGGGACGTGCAGGGAGGAGGGAAGCAGGACAGACACTTGATGCAAGTAATAGCAAGCTTCCACTTTATTGTTTACATTACACAACTCTTATGCATTCCTGCTGCTGCCGTTCATGTGATCACACATGGCCTCACTGGGTGCCCCGTATTGTCCATGTGCCCTGCATGCACCTTTCAGAGACCCTGATTGGTTCAAGTCCGGGATGGTGCAGTCCCTCTTTGTTTACTTTCTTGCTGTCTTGTTATCTCGTTCTTTAAACTGCTTCTCTCTTGATTTAGAATAGCTTACAGTTCTGTAACCTTGACGAATTCCTGAGGTCTCTGATAGTGTCAGCTAAAGACAACTTGGCTGGGGCCCGTAACAGGATTCAAATGCCTCCCAACAATCTCCACTACTTTTTTTGCTAGGAATAGTGAGGGCTGACTTCAAGATACAATACTGGAGTGCATCTACACTTCTGTGTGCTTCCCAGGTACTTTACCTTTCCAGTATAATTTCCTCAGTGCTGATAAGTGTGGTCTATTTCTGTGCCAGGGTCTCTTTATGCATACCCAGTCTACTTCAAGACAGGAATACATCTTTTGGGGAAAATTATTCATGTCAGCATTAGAGACAGTGCATTTAAAAAAAAAAACGTTTTCAGATACTCTATTTCTGCCCTTTGGATCAGGCATTCCTGCACTCTGTCCCCATTATCCTGGTTAGTGCAACTAATGGACTTCACCTATCACTTCTCATCAACAGCAAGCAACCAGTGTAGCTATCTAACATTTAGGTCTTCCAGAGACCTTGGTGGTGCCTGGTCTTTCATCTTCCTGGACTAAGGAAGATTTGTAGCTTTGAAACATGGACTATAACAGGTTGTTTCAAAACCTGTAGTGAGGGACAACAAAGCTCTACTTATTCCCATGCTTCCTTTCCACAGAAAGTCCACGGACATTCTGAATCTTTTCTGCCTTTGCTTTCTACTTCTTCCTTCTAACCCATAGCATTTTGTTCTCTCTAGCATTCTTATTTGTTGGAATTTATTGTAATTTAGTCTCTATAGACTAAAATTGCAATTCTTTTTACTAACTGCTGCTCAAGATACATGGGCAAATGAGTAGAATCTGGACTGAGATTTAACTGATGGAACAGATCATAAGAAATAACCACACACGAGAAATTTCTGAACATGGCAAAAAACATTGAAAAGCTGAAAAAAGCTTCAAATAGGAAATTCCACATCTATTCCTCACCCATAAGGGTGAGAGATATCTGAGCTACAGAAATAATTGGAGGAAGGAGATATAGGGAACCTTCTTGGGGGTAGAATTTCGCAAGGCCAACAGAATTCTGGTAGTTGAGTGATGCTGATGTAACCACACTAATGATAGCAGAAATAGCAGATTTGGGTACAGATGTAGCTGAACTGGGGCCAGTGGGTGTAGTAGGCTGCATCCAGGTTTTGGAAGCGAGAGCCTACAGGATTGGCTTCTGTGAGAAGCTGCTAGAAGCTTCCTGTATGTCCAGCAGAGTCAATGCCAGCTGGTTCCAAGATGAATCCACCACTGGCCAAGGCCAAGCCAATCAGGAATGACAGTAGCATCTTAAATACATGATAATATCTTTTAAAAAGGTTATTGAACAGATGTAATTGCAGCCAGAGAGGAGAGGAGGCAACTATGCAGACACTTAAGATCACTGAAAAAGGAAGGGGAGGAGGTGCTCAGCTGCTGAAGCAGAGCAACTATTGGGGAAGACCATGGTAAAGCAGCTGTGCCTCTGCTCCCCATGGAGATCAACAGGGATGCAGAGATCTACCTGCAGCCTACAGAGGAGCCCCACAGTGGAGCAGGTGGATGCCCAAAAGAGGCTGTGAACTGGTGGGAATCCTGTGGTGGAGCAGGCTCCTGGCAGGGACCTGCAGACCTGTGGAGAAAGGACCTTGCACTAGAGCAAGTTTCCTGGTAGAACCAGTAACTCTCTGGGGGGACCCACATCGGAGCAGGCTTTACCTGAAGGACAGCACCCTATGGAACAGTGACCCACAGTGGAGCAGTTTGTGGAGAACTGTTGCATGCAGGACTGACTCATGTTGGAGAAATTAATGGAGAACTCCCCATGGGAGGGACCCAGCTCTGGAGCAGGGAAGGACTCTTCTCCCTGAGCAGCAACAGGAACGTGTGCTGCATGTGATCGAATGCCAGAACAATGTGTGATCAGCTGCCCCATTCCCTGACCCCTGTGCCACTGGCGGGCAGGAGGTGAATCCTGGGAAAGAGGGGAAGGGTGGGGAAAAGGTGTTTCTAAGATTTTACTTCTCAATGTCCTCTTCTGATTTTATTAGAAATAAATTCATGTAGTATGCCCAGATTGAGTCTGTTTTGCCTGCGATTGTATTTGGTGAGTGATCTGTCCTGGTCCCCATCTCAGGTCATGAACTGTTCATTGTATTTTCTTTCCTCTGTCTGTGGAAGGGAGTGATAGAGCAGCTTTGCAGGGCATCCAGCCAGGTTCAAGTCACTTTAATGTGGAAAAAAAATATTTTGCTAGGTTATTTGGAAGGAATCAAGGTGGATGCATGGACTTAACGAGTGAAGGCAAAATAAAAAGACACCATTTGCACAAAAGAAGCTGTTGGTCAACTATGTGATAGAGATCTGTGCACCTTATGTCCACTGTCTATCCTGTCACAGTTAAGATTTAATATCTTACACGTAGTCTCATTCTATGTTCAGTGTGTGAGAGTTCTTGAGTGCTAGCAGCTGGAAGCTTGGCTGCATGTCATGGGAGCCCACAGTCTTTATACTGGCAACTGAGAGACCAGATCGATGTATCCTATGTGTGAGCAGCTGGAGAATGGGATTGTAAGTTATAGGGACCCCTCGATCTGGGTGCCAGCACATGGAGAGTTTGTGTGCAGTTCTCTAATAACCTTGCTTCAAAGCTGGATTGAATAGCTAGTGGGAGGAGATCTGCGTCTGGAAAGACCCAGGGTTTCAGCCAGTCCGTGAGAAAGGAGTCTGTCCAGGCAGGGGTATTAGATAGAGCCTGTGCTAGTATTTCAGATTCATGAATGTGGTCTGCATGTGAATTTGGAGTGAATTATGTATGTGTGTGTGTGTGTGTCTTCACTAATAAGCTCCAGTCCTGATGAGCTTAAGAGAAGGAAGAGGACTTAGCTATTGGTATTCCTCTTTACATCAATCTTATTATTCAGTTGGCTTTGTGTTACTCTCTGTATCTGGTCATGTTATTGCCATGTATTTATTGTGTGTCTTGTCTCTCTGGAATGTGTGTTGTCTTGCTCTAGCCTGGACCTCCATATTGATCTAGCAGCCATCAATATCTGTAGAAGTGGGACAGTAGGAACATTTGGGTGTTTAGAGTTCAACAGGTTTTGCTTCAGTAGATTGGGAAGAAAGTATCTGGTGATTCTAGAGTTAGAGAGCTTGCTGAATTCAGAAGCTTCCTTGATACTCATCTTCTTTTCAGAATTGTTAGAATTGTTGGCTTGTATTTTTGTTGCCCCTTTATTCTCTTATCTCCTCCATCATTTTCTGTTGTTCTCCCTGATTCACTACCTCTTTATTCATTTATAGACTAATCATATTCTCTTTTTGCTCTCAGAGCTCTTTTTATATGATGTCAAATGTTTTCTTAGTGTTCTGTTTTTCTAAGCATTTATCTGTTTGAACTGTAGTTTGCATTCCAATCAGTCTGCCAGTTTCTTTACAGTCTGAAAAAAAGCAGTGAATTGTATTATTTTTTGTGCAGTGTTTTCATTGTTGTGGTGTATGTCAGTACTTCTGTTAATTTGTTTATCAATGAGATTTGGATCTTACAGGAGTTTAAAACTTGTTTCCCAAACAAGATTAGAAAAAAGCACTCAGAATAAAATGGGTACTGTGTGAGACAGAGAACTTCCAAAACATACATAGTTGGATTTGAAGTATTTGGACAGGTTCATAAGATGCTTATGAGCATCCATGTTATACTAAACACCATAAAAAAGACTTGGTGTCTTTTGTTAATTTTTTCTGGAATCTTTATGGTACTATATTCAGGGCTTGGCAAAACGACAAAATCTAAACACTGA
This sequence comes from Rhipidura dahli, assembly GCA_013399225.1. Classification (NCBI taxonomy): domain Eukaryota; kingdom Metazoa; phylum Chordata; class Aves; order Passeriformes; family Rhipiduridae; genus Rhipidura; species Rhipidura dahli. The sequence goes on along the minus strand of VXAC01006167.1, from coordinate 35,872 downwards.
ACTAAAAAAGTGATGTCAGGAAGTTTGGAACACAAAATTTTGATGATGGGCTTTCTGGAAGGGAATTCAAGAGATACATCCCCTTTTTTAAATCAAAGGTAGAACAGCAGAGCTTTTAACTTGATGTGAGCATTTTGCTGGCTCTGGTTCAAAATGTTGATGTGAAAGAACCACTCTAAAAGCAAAGCACAATTCCTAACAAAGTCATCATAGCCTAGTTTTCTTGTAGGAGCCATGAAAGCTAATAAATTCACTAATTTCAAATATTAGTGCTTAATATAAAAAAACCCAAAGCTGAAGTGAAACATTTGCATGTTATGTAAAGATTTGTCATAGAGGAAACAAGCAAATACATGTAGCCATTAGGATATATTTTACTTTTTTTTCAGGTTTTGATGAGTTAACTTGTTATTGTGGTGAATCTGTGATTTACCCCCCTGTTCCCTGTGGCACTCAGCCACCAGAGTGTAAAAAAACATGCACCAGGCCACATGACTGTGATCATCCAGGTGAGTCAAGCCATTCAGTTTTGAGTGGGTTTTTTTGGCGTTGTTGTTGTTGTTTGTTTGGGGTTTTTGGTTGATTGGTTTTGTTCTGTGGGAGTTTTTGTTGGCTTTTTTAATTTGTGGTTCTTCTAATCAAAATGTAGAAAGTGTACATTGGTCTATTTGAAAATATATTTCCAAGGTTCTACACTAAAAAGCCAGCCAGCTACAAACTTGCAATGAGTACTAAGAGTGGTACTTATTACCAGTAAAAGCACTGGTGTTTTTTCTTACAGTTATTAATAGTCACAACATGTTAAATGCTGTATTCCAAAAATCAAGTGCTGTATTGAAACAGTAGGATAAACTAGTGAACAATTAGTTTCTATGTTCCTTGGAATTACGTTGGCTGATCACAAAATAAATAGCATGGGTCCAACAGTTTCTGACAAATTCTGCCTGAGAGTATAACCCTACTCAAAAGTTAGAAATTTACATGCTATTTAATTTAGAAATTATAGAGAATATTCACCTAAACGCTTGGCATCATAATTTTTAAAGAATACATTATTCTTGTATGAAGTATCATCCTTCCCACAAATTATGTAGTTTTGAAATGTAAACTCGTGTTTAATAGTCTTTACTGTCTCCTTTAAGGCATTCAACTGAAGAATGCTAATAAAACTGTTATGACTTTTATATTGACTTTTATATTTCTATGTCTGCAGTGTACCATTCATGTCACAGTGAGGAGAAATGTCCCCCCTGTACCTATCTTACTCAGAAATGGTGTATGGGCAAGCATGAAGTAAGTCTGGACAATTAATATTTTTGAATAATAAACAGGTTTTTAGGACTGTAGGCTTAGATTTTTGTGGCTTCTTTGGAATGGAATATTTTACTGGAGTTGGAGTTTAATGTGATTAAATTGGAGAAGTAAATCTTTTATTCCATATGCATTCAAACCACCTTGTGTTGGACTATAGTATAAAGCAAAACTCATTCTTTGACCTTTTAATATTAAGATTCTTATGTGGACAGTGCCAAATGAAAGCACTTTGAGACTTCCACTGATAATTTTTGCTGTTTGTTATCATCTTTTTCCTTTCCTCTTCCAGCTGCGAAGTAATATTCCTTGTCATCTCACTGACATTTCCTGTGGACTTCGCTGCAATCAAATGTTAAAATGTGGAATGCACAAATGTAAAAGAATCTGTCATAAAGGAGAATGTCTTATAGATGAAGAGTGTAAACAGCCATGTATTTTTCCAAGGCTGTATTGTAATCATCCGTGTATGGCTCCATGTCATCCTTCTTCACCCTGCCCAACAACATCCTGCTCTGCAAAGGTTAGATACCTAAAGAAAATTCACTGCAAAGTCACAGGTGAATTGTATGGTTTCATTATCAGTCAGTAACAGTTGTTACATGTGTGTATTGATAGCGTGACATTTTTTCTGTAAACTTAAAATACTGGTTTTTTTAAAAATAAAACTATTCATCACTTTTAGTTATCCATTATTCCACTAAAATTGGACTTTTAAAATTAATAAGTTTATATCCTTCACACCCCTCCATGGCCATAAAAAGAAAAAACTTCTAAAGAGCTGCTCACTTGTGTGATATGGCAGGTTGAACTTCAGTGTGAATGTGGAAGAAGAAAGGAGACTATGATTTGCTCAGAAGCATCCAATACATATCAAAGGTTGGTACAATAATAATTCTTTCAGTTCCTTACTGGACTTAGTGCTTTGCAGTTTGATTAAATTGCAGACTTGATTCATATGTTTAGTTCTCAAGCTTTTTCACGTTTTTCATACTTTGAGATATGGTGGTTTTGGGGGGCTTTTGGTATTTATTTGAGCTTTCGTACCAGCCATGCTGCATTAGAACACATTTCTTTTTTTTCTGTTGTTCATCTAACTATGGTGGTGTGTCAAAGCTTGACTCTCCCATATGCAGAACTCTGTTGCACACAGAGCAATTAGGTACAGATGAATTTGTCAAGTCCAGGTTCAGGCTCCTGAATGTAGGTGATTGCAGTCCATGTGTAACTTGCTCTCTTAAGTTTCCAATCATGTGTGATGGAACCTAGTCAATAGAGATGGTGGATGCTAAAGAGTGATTTAAAGTAATTCTGAAATAGCTAAATTTAGTCAGGAGAGCTTTGGCATCTAAATCTTGGGGTTTAATATGCAAACTGAGCCCTACCCAACTCTATTTGGGTCTCCAGATCCTATTTCTAAATTTATTTCTTATATGCAAGAGAGCAAGGAATGGACATAGAAAGGAAGAAAAGTGGAGCTTTGGAACTTTTGAAATTAATATAGCAAAACAGTAATAATAATTTTTTAAAAATCTTTTTCTGAGGCTGTGATTGAAAGGGAGTGAAAAAAGTTAATCTGGAGAGTTGGTATGTGATCAGAGTTCTGCTCTGTGTCCTAGTTGTTAGGTGACCAAAGTCGGAGACTTTCCCTGTCTTTCAAAGAAAGATACTTAATGGTGGTTTTATTTGGAACTGGTATCTGTGGGCCTTTTTTATTCCTAGCCCAACTTAGGGTATGCTGTTTTCTTTCTGCTGTACACTGTCCATATTCAAGTTCTGACAGAAGACAGCTTATCTTAGGTACTAAATATACGTAATGAAAACAAGGAGAAAAATGTGCTAATTAGAAACAATTAAGAACAGTTGTAGTCAATACTAAGTTGCATGCAAGATACATGTATAGAAGTTTGGTATTTCTGGTATTTTCATCACTATGAATACAAATCAGAAGACTGACTCAACTTGGAAATACCAATTTATATTGACAAATGCTTGTCATTACTTATAAGTTCAGACGATAACATACAAGTCCAGATTTTTGAAGGCTGTTATTTGTCTGCTGTTTTATAGCTCAGGCACTGCAAAAATATTCATGTAAGGAAAATGGTTCTTTGAAGCCAATGAGTTCTTGCATGCATAAGGTGAATACATATGTATTTATTTCTCTAATCAGAGCCCAAATCAAGAGGAAGGGAAAGAAACTGTTCTGTTTAAAGCAAGTGTTTGTATCAGTTAAAATGTGTTTGTATGTGCAGACAAATTACTCCTGACTCATGATACTAACAGAACCAGCATTTAGTGCCAGCTAAGTTTGATAACTCCAGCAGTTCAGCTACCTGAAAGATTAACATACTCTAATGTTATGGAGATAAGTTTGGCTTTTTTTCCTACCTGTCACCACACCAAAACAATGGCAACAAAAACCATAAACAAAAAATATGCAGCAAAATACAGGTCAGCAAATTAATCAAGTATCCAGGTTTTCTCAGAAAGGTTAGAGAAATGATGAAAACAGCTTTGGGCTTTGTCAGTGAATGTTGGTGAAAGAATGCCCAAGGGAACAGGAAATAAATATGCTTTATCTGCTGCTATATCTGTATATATGGTACAAATGATGATGTCATATCATCTCATGTCCCATTACCTAGACTTTGGCATCACCTGGTAAATATGATGGTGCCTCTCAGTGATTTTTTTGGTTTATGTGATATGGTTAGCCTTTTTCCTGATAGGTGGTTGTTTCTTTGAATGTGATGCCAAACATGCAGAGATAAACATACAGAAAAAATGTATCCTTTTATCTGCATGTAACAGAAAAGACAGTTCAAGAGGATACAATGTTTCATTTTTAAGAGTTTGTTTGAAAATTATGTGGGATATTCCATTAAAAATTCCTGTATATTTTAGTTACACAAATCTTAGTAAGCAAAGGAGACCAGGAAGACTTGTTATTGAAGTGGATTAGGAAGAATCTTTATAAAGAAAATAGTAATGATCTCAGTATGCATTTTGTCCTTTCCTTGTGGATTGTGTTAACCATATTTTCTATGCAAATTTCTAAGTACTTTATAAATTCACTTTACAGATTTTAGTTGCACACAGTTAAGGAAGAATCAGATAAAAGGATAGTTAAAGCTATATGGTCAGCTGTAATTTGTATATTAAGCAAGTGAGGAGAAAAAGTATTTGCCTTGCATACTTTCAACTTGCATAAGAAGCATGTCCATTTGTTAGTGTTACTCCTAGTTGAGGGAGATGAGAATAAACTCTTGATTTGCATAACTAGACTCTTAAAACTCAGTGATGTAGAACTAGAGTTCCATTCCATAATCTGATGAGAAAATGATCCGTCTGTCTTGCTTCTTCCACCTAGAGGTTAAACCTGCACCCCTATATACCTTTTCAGAAGTTTGTGTTGCCTCAAATGAAATCTAATGCTCTTCTTTTTCAGAATAGCTGCTATATCTATAGCAACTAAGTTAACAGATCTGCAGCTTGGGGATTCAGTGGAAATCAGTAGGCTTATTACGAAAAAAGAAATGAAGCAGGCCAGGTAAGGAGATACCTACAGTAAAGTATCTGAAGCCCTTGTTTGTACCTGAACCATAGGTGATATGCAAAATACATAATATGGTGATAAAAATGCCAGCTGTAGTAGTAGGAAGACTTACAGTATTCCTATGCAGCCTGACTCTACTTCAGCAATACTGCTAAAAAAGTATTTTGCAGTTCCCTGGTGATTCGTGGTTTTGCTTTTGTGTAGGATGAGTTCTCTGCCATTGCCTGGTTGGTTGTTATAATTAAGTGTGGTTTCAGAGTTTTTTTTTCTACTCAGCCAACTCGTTGGAGTTCCTCTGGATTTTTTTTCAGATTTCTAAACAAGATAATAGCTATTATCTTCTGTTTCACCATCCAGTGTTCCTTTCTGGATTATTGATGTATAAAAAATTTTTCTCCTAGTCATCATCTTACTATTTACAGTATTTTTGTATTACCCTTTTTAGAATTTTTCACGTTTGCATTTCAGTTTGATTGCTGCTTTGGTGCTCTAATCCTGGCTGGCACCATAAACCTGATTTTAATTTTGTGACGTAAGTTAGGTGATTTTCTCTTTTTGTGGTATTCCTCAGGATTGAAATAAGCTTGTCCTTTTACTTTTGGTGTTATTTCTTTATGGAGCCGTCAACTTTATCCAACATCCTTCTGCCAGAAACTTGACTTACTGAAGTCTTTGCCCTTCAAGTCCCTAATCTCTGGTTTTCTATTGCCATGTCTTGTTTTTTTTATTGAATTTTATTGTTTCAGAGTCTGTCTATTACTTGTATCAAAATCGAATGTTCCTTTGTGTTGTATGAAATCAAAATAGTGACATTTCCCATCTAGTTGCTTCATGACTTCCCATATCAAAAGCTAGTGCCAGCATACTTCAAGAACTTCTGCTATTGTGTGGTAGTCATTAACACATATATTTCTGTGTGGACAGATACTCCCCTTTCTTTGAACAGTTGAAATTGCCAGAGATGACTTTTCTTTGTACAAGTCTTTCCTAATATCATATCTAAACTGTGGTAGATAGCCTTTATTCAAGGTCTTCCAGAGGAAGTATTCTCTCTCCTCTCTTTTAGTCTACCAAATACTGTGGCAGGGGGAAAAGACACAGTGGTACATAAAATATTTAGCCTATAGTTTCTAGTTTATTGTCAAACTCCAGTATTTTCAAAGTAATGTACAAATCTTAATTCATTTACAATAAAAGAATGTTTTCTGCAAGCTGCAGGGTATTTCTTTTTGTTTCACTCTCTTGTCCTGTCTGTAGACATTTTAGACTTGAGCTTAGATTTCTTATTAAGGCTTGGGATTTTTCTTGTGATAAATTTGATCAGACCTAGAGTAGCTTCTCTAAATTGGTTACATTCTTCTTTCAGAGGAGGTAAAAATAATTTTTCAAGCAAATGACTTTAAACAGTACTGGGTTGATCTTAAGAGTGCAAGTATGTTAGCTTTCTTCTGTCTCCTTCAAGAAAGCCATCAGAAATTCTGGATCCTGGAATTGTTTATCTCCAAAGATAATACATGCTACTGAATAAATCAGTTTGAACCAGTTCCCCCTGTAGAATATCTTTTTTTTAATGTAAGTAACTATTATCAAGAGAATGATTACATTAATTAACTTATGCAGACTAGGGCAAAGAAGTGTGTAACTGCCACTGAAATTCTAGGGAACTCCTGATTCTTCTCAGCATTTTAGTCCCTCAAAATAAAATTATGAAATACCTTTCAAAGATGAGACAGAAAACTGAAATTCATAACTGTTGACACTAGAAATTAGGGGTTCTGTGGAAATACTGATGTTTATGGTTCATCATAATCCTCCATAGACATGTCTAACTTTCCTTTTTCCTGACTGATAATTTTTTCTGATTCACAGGACTAAGTGACTGATTTAATAGGACTAATCTGCCATTGCTGATTTCCAGTCCTTCCTAGCATCCCTTCAATGCTCCTATCAAATTCATTCCTCTCAAATGATAACATTTACCAATATAATATCTAATTCAGAAGCTTTTTTCCTCAGTTCTTGGGTGACTGGTAATTGCTTCTCCTGTTCAAGACCTGGAGAAAGGATTGGGTGCTCAAAGATCTTTGATTGTTGCTTGTTTATTTTTAGCTCTGCTATCTGTTCTAATACAATAAACTGTTCTCACACACTCTTGTTTCTTCTTTAGACTTGATAATATGACACCAGCAAGCTACAGCTTGAAAAGTATGAGTAGCAGCAGTGATTCTAATTGTATTTTTCTTTCATAATTCAGGTTGCAATGTGATGAAGAATGCTTAGCTCTTCAGAGGAACAGGTGGGCAATTAACTTGCTTTTTTTTTTTTACCAAAGTAGTCTAGGTTTGCAAAGTTAATGCCATGTGGATAAGAAATCATTTTCTGCATGATGTAGAGAACAGATAAATGGAGATGATTCCTGTTACAAATATCTATACTGAGTAATCAGAAATCTTGCTAGAATATTCTGATTCTAAATGAGTAGTTTGAAATGTACAGACCATATCTTTTGCAAGCTATTAATTCGTATTAGTAACCTGTAACCTTATTCTTCAATGACATCTGTGGAAGGTTGGGATTTATATGGGGTTGGGGTTTTTTTGTTGTTTGCTTATGTTTTTGTTTATATTTTGGGGTTTTTTCCTCCTGCCATCAAATTTAGGCGCCTTGCTGAAGCTCTTGAAATAGATGATAATTCTGATCCTTTTAATATCCGTTCTTCTGGACCAAAGTACAGTGACCTTTTAAAAGAAGATGCAAGGTATGTGTTCTAATGATGGCAGGTGTCATAAGTCAGCAGTGTTGAGAGCAAGATGGGAAATACAGAACAGTTCTATTTACTCTTCTAAAAATAACTGCCTTGCCAGTAGATGCCTGATGAGGCAAAGGACCTCCAAAATGAGAACTGGAAAAGTAAAAAGTGCCTGACAGGTTGCTTTTTTCTGTAACAGGAGCAGATTTAGAATGGGAACATCATTTTACATCATTCTCACTATCAATCAGTAGCTGTACTTCTCACGTCTCTACTGCTTTTACAATGAATCAACTTTCACCTCAGTGATGCTTATAAACATTTCAGAACAAAGACAAAAGTGAGGGCAAAATAATGAAATCTGCTCTAATAGCCTGCTGTTCTTTCCACCTGTCTCATTTACTTATTTGCCGTTCTGCTTTTATTTTAAAAATAAATAAATGGAATTAATAAAACATTGTATGCAGAGCAAAGCCTATGCAAGACTGAAACACTCTAAAATGAAGCAATGTGAAATCAAATCATCACATCAATAAGTACTTTGCAGTCTGGAATGATGGGGAGGGATCAGACACATTTTTAAAAAGATGTTTAGATGATGTGTCATCTAAGAATTTTTACTCCTGTATGAGTTTGTAGGCATGACATTAGTTTTTACCAGGTCTAAGATTTTTAGAACAGCTTAATATGTTTTTTTCTTGCTCCAGTACTCTAACGCTGCATAAATATCATGGTTTTGTAAGGATGTTTGCTACTTGTTTATATGTTAAGTGAAAATTTTACATAAGCAACCCCCAGAATTTAAGAGTAAGTTATATCTTCTTTACTTCCAACTGATGACCCTGCTGTAAAATAGGAGCTGAATGTTTTCATTGTGGAGCTACTGGTTTTTTATCAGTTTTGCACTTAAAAGTGCTATATAATAAGGACTATTATCATAGCTGTGTATAGAGTATGTTTTGCTTTACCTTTTTCAGAAAACACAGCACACACTTTCAGTACAATAAGTGAAAATTTTGTGTTTAGTCTACCATGGTTTTTTGGATTACAATTCTATCTCATCTTTCTGCCAGCCATTACCCCTGGAGCAGTGTTCATCTTTCATGAACAGAACTGACCATGGTCATGCACTGTATTGCAGATGGTCGAACAGATACCTTGAAAAGTAGCCCTAATGCTTCCACACTCCTCTTCTCATTCTTGCAGTGATTTTACTTGTGTTTCCTTTGTTGCCTCTTTACACTGGTAATTTACAATAAACTAATACACCAGTGGTGTTCTTGCTGATTCATAGCTAAAGCAAAAGGTTTTGTTAGTCCTCAAGCCAATTACTTTGTGCATTGAATTACTGGATTTCATTTATCTAGTTTTAAAGATAAATGAGTTTCTACTTAAAGTAACATAGCTCTCTTTACAAGAGCAGCAATCTGCAATTTGTGAATCTATGGCATTATGAATTTATGTCCTTTACTACTCCTGATGATCTTTTATCTCAGTAGTCTAGCAAAAGATTTGTCTGTCCATTATGATGGCAGGATCCAGAAATTGTACTGTTGCTTTTCCCTGGTCTAAAAATGAAGAACCAAACGCAGTTTAAGGGAAAAGGGGTTTTTAAGCTCGGTATTTATAAGGATATAAATATAAATATATATAAATATATTTTAAGGATATATATATTTATGTATATATAAGGATCCTTGGTGCACCACTTCGTCCGGGTGGAATACGCCCAAATGCACACACATGATAGATCTTGTATATCATTTACAGGCCTTGCAAATTAGCATGCCTATCAAAAACTACCCAATGAGAGGCTCAAATGAAACTCTCATCCTGAGGAATCCCCCCCCGGATGGACCTGTCTTAGTTAACAGGATGTTCTACGGAACACCTTGGTTTCTCAGGATAGCATAGGGCTTTCTGGCCTCCAGCTGCGAGGCCTCCAGGATGTTTGGCCTCCTGGCTTAACAGAATATTGGGTCTAAGCTGTTATCAGACGTAAGGAGTTACAAGTATGCATGCTAAAAGCACTAGGGATACATAAAAGCTATATAAAAGGGTATATAAAAAGGCAAAAAATCATCCTGGCATCAGTATCTGTTACAGTATGGTTTTCAGGTGGCTCAACATTCTGAATAATTTCTGACATATTAATTTATTTTTGCTTGAGCCCATCACTCCAGTAATGCAGGAGTTCTGGGCTTGTGGTTTTCTGCAGAGCATAAGTTACATACAGGATCTTAGAATGGTTGAGAAACTCGACAGCTGCCTCCCTGTGCATTCAGAGTCACTGCCTCAAGAAGGCAGCGGCTGCCAAAGTCTTTACTAGAATGCCATGTTATCTTCTTTAGGCAATTAACTGGTCTGTGTATCTGATGTATTGTCAAGAGCTGAAAGAAATGCATACCTAAAAATGAAGAAAACTTGAGAAAGTTGTAAGAACTCCTGCTTTTGAGGTGTAATCTTTAATTACGGAACCCTAAAGCTCCCAAAATGCAGTACAACTCCAGGTAACAAGCAGAAGATAAGCAAGTGTAAGCATGCCAAGATAATATGTCTCCTTTGTAGGACAGTGACAGGAGAAGGGGGCACCAGGAATAGCACAGTAGTGCTGCTGCATGCTGATCTTGCTGATGTGTTTGTCAGGATCTGATAAGGTGTGCAAAGAAGTCTCTCCACCACATAGCTTTACATGAGGAAATATTCTGCTGCCAAGGGGCATCCATCTTGTAGCATGGAGATGACTACCAGCTGAGCACAGATCAGGGGGTACAGATCCACTGGCTGGACACCTCAACACTGACCTTTCTAAGAAGCTCCATAAATATACACAGAGAGTAAGCAAATGCTCAGGTTGATCTGTTGATAGGAAGTTGAAGAATAGACTGGCACAAATATCAGTGTCCAACTGGACATGGATGATGTTGAGGCTGCCATTTGATGAATTAAAACTACTGGAGTAAGAGAGAATATCTGGAGTATCTAGCCACCTGGAGCTACACAGAAAAGAATTTTCTCATTTTGTCACTGGCTGTGCAAGACCCCACTGAATGCACTATGAATATCTGTGGTTTTATGGGCTCCTGAGGAGCTTTTTTTTTTTTTTTAAATGTATCCCTTAATGTGTTAGCTGGTTCTGTATCACACTTTCCAGTACTATACATCAGATGCTTGTGGACCCTCTCACTGGATAGTTGATACATTTTTTTCTTGACTGCCGTGATCACTGCACCTTGAAATTTGGTTGTTCATAATTTGTATTCTGTGTAGTACGTGCTTTCTGACCTTCTGAATCCTGGTGTTAGTGGTTTTGGTTGGGTTTTTTGTTGTTGGGTTGGGGTTTTTTTGTTTGTGGATTGGGGTTTTTTTGAACTTGAAATTATTTCTGCAATATTCTTTCCAAAGTCTCATACTGCATGAGCTGACTCTGTATTTCACACTCTAGGTGTCTGGAGGCCCCTTTCTTTTTAACTCTACCAGTTCAGGTCCTTTTTCCAGTTCTCCCAGTGTTAAACTTCTCTCTACTGAAGACCCAGGAATTCTCATGGCTACATGCAGGGTCCATGTACTCCTGCTAAACCTTGAAGGTTTATCAGTGATGGGTTAAGAACATTTTATCTGATCAAGATGCTGGTAGCTAAGCTATTCAGTGTTGTCATTTTGCACATCTGTTTGAGACCTCTTGGTCTTTTGATACATTCACTTCAGCATCCAGAACTTACATAGGTCATCTGCCAAAGATAATTGTGCTTGTTTTGGTAGGCAATTTTGACTGATTAGATTCTGACATCATTCACAAAGTAGTACTGTGTTGGTATGAAATAGTGCCTGGTTTTTGAAGAATTATTTACTACTAACCAGCTTTGAGATACGAAATCTGAAGGCACCTTTTTCCCCCATGGGGATAGTGGCCTAACAAAGCAACCTTACTTTTAAAGCTGGTTTACCTGCTTATTTAAAAACAGAGCACAAAGTTTGCCCTTAAGTGAAAGACTTGAAAAATACTTCAAACAAATCCTTAGTGTCTCACATCAAGACTGTTTTGTTTGCTTGCAAGTAGCCTTATGCTGCTTCTTGTGTTCTTAATAATTTGTTGTGCTAGGTGAGCTAAAGACCAAAATCAGTGAACTTTTCCTCTGTCTTGGAAAAGAACTCCACTGTTTACCCTGTCCCCACTTTTGTGTCTCATCATATATTGTAATTAAGTAAATTAATGACAAGTAAATTAAAAACACCAAAATGGCAACTTTAAAATCTACATTATTAATTTGAAAATGTAGAATTGTAATGTCAGACAGTAGAGCCATGTCATAGCATTTTATTCTGGGTTCCAGTTGTTGAAGGGGAAATAATTATTTTTGTAATAGTGATGACACACTAACAGTCTTTTAATGTGAATAAAGCTTCTGCTTCAGTCAGTTGGATTCTTTAATTTTGTTCTTGTTGAAAAATACTAAAAAATATGAAGATGCTGTACACTCTCTTGCCTTGTTAACCTAGAATGCTGTTCTTGCAGGAAGGATATAAAATTTGTCAGTGACATTGAGAAGGAAATGAGAATGCTTGTGGAAGCTGTGAATAAGGTCAGTATTTAGATACTCTGTATGGATTCTAAGAATTGGTTTCATTTGGGGGGAGTTTGATATTACTAAAACTTATTAATACTCATAGTTATGAGTTGACTCTAGATCTTTTTGCACTCCAGTATAGTGCACAGTTTAATTGTAAAAAGAACAAAATTTTTGGAGACCTACTTGTTCAGGATCACTTTGGTGCCAAACCTTTCTTAAGGATTCAAGCAGTGCTGGGCTTTAATGCACCAGTGGATGATCATCAGTTTTTGGTTCTCCATTAATAAAATATTGTCAAAGATGATGTTTGAACATTCAGACTTTGAGGAGGAAAGCCTAGGTACTTCTTAGCCCTGTAGTGAAACTTGGTCACAATTTTTTTGATACCTTCCTATATTTGCCAGTGCATGAGGTTGTCCTCCTCCTTCTCTAAGAAAATCTAGATTCAGTCACAGTGTTTGGGAGACTCCAGTATACTTAGAGAGACTGATACCACAGACATAATCATATGTTTCTCAGTGATACCACCTTCAGGTCCACCAGGTTAGCTTACTGCTGCTTCAGGAAAGACCCAATATATGTGGCTCAAAAGATCATGTAAATTATATTATCCTCAGTTGCTCTTAGCTCAAGAAGGAGCTAATCTACTGTAGAAAGCATAATTTTGATCCCCCTAGGCCCTAAGCACAGTTAATCAACTTTATTTCTTCAAAATATTATGGATGATGTTTCTTAAACAATGTTGGTACTTGTTCTTGCCCATTGTTTTCATCATTAGAATGAAAGACTAAAATGAGTCAATCTGTGTCTAGTTATCAAAGAAGAGGTAAAGTTGGAAGGGACCCCAGTGGGGTCATCCAGTCCAACCTCCCAGCTTAAGAAGGGTCATCTTAGAGCACATTGCATGGGATTTCATCCAGACAGTTCTGTAATATCTCCAATGAGGGAGACTCCACAACCTCTCTGGACAATCTGTTTCAGTGCTCAGTCACCTGCACAGTAAAGAATTTCTTCCTCATATTCATGTGGAACTTCCTGTGCATCAGTTTCTGCCTGATACCTCTTTTACTGTTGGTTGGCACTATTAAGAAGAGCCTAGCTCCATCCTCCTGACACTATCTTCAGATACTTACTGACAAAAAAAAAACCCAAATAAAATCTCACCTGTCATCTCTTCTTGAGGTACAATAGACCCACCTCTCTCAGCCTATCCTCATGAGATGGTCCAGTCCCCTATCATCTTTGTAGCTCTCTGGTGGACATGCTCCAGGACCTGCATTTCACTCTTGTACTGAGGAGCCTGGTACTGTACACAGCATTCCAGGTGAGGCCTCATGAGGGCAGGATCACTTCTCATGACCTCCTAATCACACTCTTCCTAGTGCACCTTGTCATTGGCCTTGTGCCACAAGGGCACAATGCTGTCTCATGGACTGCTTGATGCCTACCAGCATCTCCAGATCCTTGTTTGAAGATCTGCGTTGCAGCAGGTCAGCCTATACTGGTGCATGAGGTTCTTGCTCCCCGAGTGCTGGTCTCAGGACTTGCCCTTAAAGAATTTCAGAAAATTCCTCTCTGCCCATCCCTCCAGCCTGTTGAGATCCTTCTGAAGGGCTGCACAATGCTCTGGGATGTCAGCCACTCCTCACAGCTTTGGGTCATCAAACTTGCTGAGGAGGCATCTGCCTCTTCATCCAAGTCCCTGATGAATAATTAAAGCAATATTAGAACCAGTACTGACCACTGCGGAACACCGCTAGTTACAGGCCCCCAACTCACCTCTGCCACTGATCAGAGCCCTCTGAGATCTGCTGTTCAGACAGTTCTCAATACTCCTCACTGTCCACTCATCCAGACTGCACTTCCTGAGTTAATCTATGAGGATGTCACAGGACACAGTGTCAAAAATCTTCCTGAAGTCCAGATTGACAATATTTTTACCTATCTTTTTCTATCTTATCTAATCTTACTCTTATTGAGCCAGGGTATAGATAGTTGTTTTATTGAACAGTTAGATTGTTTAAGCATGATTTTCCTTTGCTGAATCCATACTGACTAATTGTGATCACCTTCTTGTCATCCCATGATGACCTTGAGGATGAACCATCCCCATCACCTCTCCAGAGACTGATGTGAGACTGTACATTGGTTTTGCAACAGCCTGGTTTTTAGTAGTGGGAGGCCACAGAGGTGGCTTCTGTGAGAAGGTGCTAGAACCTTCCACCATGTCTGGCAGAGCCAATCTCTGATGGCTCTGAAGATGGACATGCTGCTGGCCAAAGCTGGGCCAATTAGAAATGATGGTAATGCCTCTGTGATAACATATTTACAAGAAATCAAAACAAAGGTGGTGGCACAGTTTTAATTCCAGCTAGAGAAGAGGAGGAGGTGAGAGCATGTGAGGGAAACAACATGAAGACACCGAGGTCAGTGGTCATTGGAAAAGGAGGGGCAGGAGGTGCTCCAGGCACCGGAGCCAAGGTTCCTCTACAGGCCATGGTGATGACCATGATGAGAGAGGCAGCCCTGCAGCCCATGGAGGTCCATGGGGGATGCAGAGATCCATCTGCAGCCCATGGGGGAGGTGCCCATGCCAGAGCAGGTGGATGCCTGGAAGAGGCTGTAATCCTGTGGAAGACCTGGTGGAGAGAGGGGGCCCCTGCATCCAAGGTGGAGCAGCCTGTCCTTGGAGGACTGTACCCTGTAGAAGAGCAACCCACGCCTGAGTTTTGGGAGGACTTTGCCCGTGGGAGGAATTCACATTGCAGTGGTTTTGGGAGGACTGCTGCTTGTGAGATTGGAACCACGCAAGAGTTCATGGAGAACTGTCTCCCATGGGAAGGGATTCCACAGTCTCATGGGTGAATGAATGACTTCTCTTCCTGAGCCAAGTGTAAGCTTGGGTGATCAGCTGACCAGAACCCCCACTCCCTGTGCTGTCAGTGGGAAGGAGGGAGTGTTTGGGGAAAAAAATCTTTAAAAACACTTATTTTACTTCTCATTATCCTACTATTTTGTTAGAAATAAATTCACTTTCTCAGGTTTTTAAGTCGAACCTGTTTTGCCCATGGAGTGCTTTCTCCTAGTCCTTAACTCATGAGCCTTTGTTAAATTTTCTCTCCTCTACCCAGCTGAAGCAGGGGAGGGTGAGTGAGTGACTTTTATGAGTGTCTGATGTTTAGCCAGTATTGAACCATGACAGACTGACTGGTCCATACTTCTCACTAAGAACTTCTTGCCCTTTAAGAAAGACTGGGGTGACGTTTGCTTTCTTTTGGTTTTCATGCACCTCTCCTGACCACCATGACCTTTCAAAGATGATCGTAAGCAGCCTCTCTATAATGTCCACCAGCTCTCTCAACACTTGTGGATGCATCCCATCAGAGCCCATGGACTTCAGATATCAAGTTTGCCTAGGTGTTCTCTAACCCCAGTCCTAGACCAACAGAAACTCTTCCTTCCACCATTCTTTTACCCTGGTCTCCTGAGTCAGAGATTTTTGAGGGTTTGTCAGTGAAGACTGATGCAAAGAAGGTGTCTTCTCTGTGTCCTCTCTTACTAGGTTCCCCCCTCTGTTTGGTAATAGGCCCACATTATCCTTAGTTTTCCTTTTGTTATTGATATGTTTGAAGCCCTTCTTTCTGTCCTTGACATCCTTGGCCAGATCTAACTCCAGATGGGCCTTGGCCTTCGTTGTCTCATTTCTACTTACTCTGACAACTTACTTACATTAATTTCAAGGGGCCCGACACTGTTTCAGTCTCCTGTGTATTTCCTGCATCAGTATTAACAGGAGTTCCTGGTTTGTTTGTCTTTTGCCCCTGTGCTCAATTTCTTGTTCATTGGGGTGCAGATTATGCTAATTATACTTAGGTCCCTCCAACCTTAGACACTTGGAAGTAGGTGTATAGAATAATTGTTTGTTATCTGTATGTTTTACCTAAGAATAATTTGCCTAGTGTTGCATTGCCTGTGGTTATCCTATTTGCATATTCCTTTATACATTACCTTTATCATACACTTATGTACACAAGTGTGTACACATATATCTTTCTACATATAATTGCATATAACAAATATATGCTTGTACTAATGTCAAACCAAGATATATAATTACTTTAAAAAAGAGGCAACCGCAGGTCTTGAATTTGCAATGAGTGACATCAAATATGCCACCAGAGTGTTCTTGAGTACCAGAAAACTCAAGAATATCTCCAGTGCTTTAGTTCCCAGTGCAAACCAACTATTTGTTAAATAATGATCCTACAAAGCAGAGAAATGATGTCTGTTAAGGAGTGTCTGCATTGCAGAAGAGAAGGAAAATATGAAAAGAAACCACATGTCAATCATTTCCTTGTCTGACCTAAGGGGAAAATTACCCAGTGCACCCAGCTTTTGTCATTATTAGGATGAACCATTTAGGGTCACATGACAGTTCAGTATCTCTAGGATCAGTTCTCTACCATCCTACCCATCAGGCTGTAGGGAATTGCTATTCCATAAATGTATGAGAAGCTCCCAGAAAGCTCCCAGAAATAAAGTTAAATTTCAAAGGGGAGGCGGTTTCCCAGGGATTGAGGTGAAGCTGACCAGCCTGTAGCTCCATGTGTCCTCCTACCCTGTCCTTAAGCTACAAGTGACAGCATGTGTGGAGGGCATGCTCTGAGTCTCCCTTTCCTTCAAAACTGTGGTATGTATGGTGTAAAAGGGAATATTTCCCATGCACTGTAAAGTTAATTTGCTCTTGTACTCAGTTTTTCTTGCATAACTTTTCTTTCTGTTAAAGTCTCAGAGGCTTGCTTTCTCTCTTGTGAGAGTTATGTTTCATCTTGCAACCCACATTTTGTAGCTGAAGATTGAATTAATATGTGTGACATGGCATTATGCAGAGAGACTGGTTTTAGTTGTTCTTCTGCCATAATCCTCAATATAAAGATATGCTTGAGTCTGTGTCTGGTTGTTTGTTTATTATGATATCTAAATACTCTCTGACTACATATGTGGCTTGTTTTCTTTGTTTCTAGATGTGGAATGTTACTTGTATTAAACGTATTTTGCATGCTAATCTATCAAGCATTCATGTAACTCTGCCTGCATCAGTACTGTGTCTTTCATACTGATTAGTGCTACTTAGGCTTACCCCTCTTACATCAACTTTTTTGGTTTTTTGCATTGTACCTTTGGTGATGCCCTCTTCAGCTTAGCTGGAGAAATGAGTAATAAAAAGGATTTTGATACTTATACATTTTAACATTAACATGATTCAGCGCTGTCTATTATATATGACTTTGCTTGCCTCATAAACATCTCTTGCCTACACTCATCAGTATGTACTCTGTCTAGCACAGCAGAGTTTTCATGGTTTATATATGTAAGCAGAAAAGACAGAGAACGTATATATCCAACTCCGTCTTCATAGGGATAAGAATTGTGATGTTTTTCAGAGCATGGAACCATCACCACTTTTTTAAACCAAGCATACTAAATAGGATGCATAAATAGGTACAGAATCTATGGAGTTCTTCAAATTCTTGTATCTATGCTGGAAGTATTGTAAAAGCTGGGAGGTTTATTACTGTTAATTGTAAAGTAAAGATAATATTCTGTCAGCATGTGATTACCCTGACAGCTTCAGGAAATGGTTGACCAGAGTTTCTGGTCCATTTACTATTTATAACTTAGCAGTTTTATAATCTAAGAGGAGACAGATATTAACCTTCTATTTTCAGGATAGCTGCAATGTACCCCCGGTGACATGTAGTGGTTTTTACATTAATTTTGGTGGCTGACCTTTTGGAAATCCCAGGGACTTCTCTCCTCTATGTACCTAAAAACAGATTTGAATTTTAGCTAACCAGCCAAAGGTTCTTGGGTTCTTTTTGTTTGTTTGTCTATATATAGTTGCAACGAATACCTTTCTCTAGTCATTGGGTTCCTACCCCATTCTTACAGTCTTTCAGAGGTGATGGAGAAGTGGGATATCATCCTGGTCTCTCAGTGACCTTAATGGCACTGCCTACAGTCCTAGGAACTTCTGTAGGTTGGGATTTCTCTAGAAGTCCCTGACTCAATCTACTACAGGTACTGTTTTCCCCTTGAATCCTTTCTGCTGACCCAGAAACCTAGAAGACTTCACTGGTGATAATGAAGGCAAAAGCTGAAGCAGTGTCCTGAATCTGAAAGCAGACCAAAGCACTGAGTGACTCATCCTTATATGCATTTGTTGTCACAAATTGATCCAACCCATTAAAGGCACGGGCTCGTAGGGCCCTGCTTTCTTGTTTGTTCTTTTACTGTTGCTTTAATAATCAGTGTTGAATCAACATTATCAGTCTTCGTTAACTGATTAAAACTAGAACTTTGGGTTTTTACTTAATAAAGAATCTGCTGATGCCATTACATGAGGAACTTGCAGATAAGTAGCTTCTTTGGTTGACAGAAGCGATTGATAAATTTGACGTCTTTGTAGCTATCTGCAATAGCTACAAAGTGAAGCCAGTCTGCAAAATAAAATTAGATCTGATGTGAACTTGGCAGATCATTTTGAAAGATACAAATGAAGATAAAAATAATTCTATATTGTTTTTTGGGATCTAAGTAGAATGACTGTGATCAGGATTTGTATGTCAAACTATGTGGATGTGTGTATACTTTGAGGTGGTGGAAACAATAGAGAACATACAATTTAATTTTGGGAAATGAAATTAATATTTTCAGATGAGTTTTCTGTCAATACTGAGGTCTTAGCAGTTTGTGGTATTGATTTTGTCATAGCAGCAAAATTTTAGAGGTAGAAACACATTTTTTTTCTGTTTTCTTCCCCTTGGCTCTCCTAAAGGAAAACTTCACTGTTTTGTTTTTTTTTTTTTTTTTTTTTTTTTTTTTTTTTTTTTAACCCTTCTTNTTTTTTTTTTGTTTTTTTTTTTCTTTCTTAACCTCTTCTGTTGAATTCAGGGCAAGCATACAAAGAAGAGTCATTGTTACCCACCAATGAACAGAGATCATCGCAGAATCATCCATGAATTAGCTCAGGTTTATGGCATTGAAAGTGTGAGCTATGACAACGAACCAAAGCGCAATGTTGTTATCACTGCAGTGAAGTATGTAATTCATTGTTGTTTTCAGATCTTTACTGTATAGTTTAAATATAATCAGATGGGTTTTTTATCACTTACCAGAATGAGTTTATTTACAATGCAATTTGCAAAATGAAGTAATTTCCAGTAGAAATTTTTTAAAAAGCAGTTTTTAAATTGATAGTTGCATCACCTCATTTCCACTACTTTAATAAATCTTCAGAGAAGAAAACACAATTGGAAATGAAAAAGCTAAGAAAATATTTTGCAAGATTGTTTTCCATTCATCTTAGCAGTAACTTTTTGTCATCAGCTAAATTCAATAGAGGTATGAAAAATAATGTAAGTAATAAACTTTTATCAAAACTAGTTACTGGGTTGAGAAATCATACTTTAAATTTACACTGCCTTTGAAAAAATATGGTTATTGTAACATATTTCTCCATTTATCTGAAGCTATTACAGTGTATATGCCCTGTTTAGTTAATGGACAGAGAGGGAGCTGGAGTTACTGCAAATTGAAGAGATTTCCTAGCAAAAATTAAAAGTTTTGGAGAACACTCACAAAAGGCAGTTCAAAGTAGAGAAGAAAATGAAGGGAATATAGCTAAGGGAAAAGCAAGCTGGTTGCACTAGTGACATAGTATGGGAAGGCTTCTGGGATAAGAGCTTCATTGGTTGTGCTCCTTACTCAGCAGCATATTTAGTTTAGTGCCATCAAATTGTAATTATTTGACAACCAGTTGTTTCTAACTGTAAACATTGACTGCAGTTGTAAGAAATCTCATCCTCTATGCTGTTTTCCATATTCCATGCTATTATAGTGCCATGAGCTATTCCTGAACTTGTTCATCTGTTGGCAGCTTAGTTACAATCTTGATTTGTTCCAAAAGAGATGGAACATTACTTTGATCTTACAATGTAAGATACTTTTTGTTTCAAGTAAAGGAAGATGAGCAAAGAGTTCATATTTGAAAAAGCTTATTTAAAAAAAAAAGAAAGAAATGAGGGGGCAGGATGACAAATTAGTGAAGAGAATAAAAGGAGCAGGGCAGATGATTATGCTTCAAAAGCAAAGGCATGTCTCGCAACTTGAGAGTGGGAGGCCTTCCTCTATGGTTTTAGGAGAGATTGCACACTTGCTTCTACTCTTGCTCCTTCTCTTGTGTTTTTCAGAGAATAGCATACTATGCAGAATGCACATGTTTCTGTTTCATCACTGCCACTCTTAAAAGATGCTTGAGTGGTGTACTGAGACTATTCTTCAGCTGCATAGCAATATTTCTTAATTTAATGGATTCATCTAGGACTTCTTTTAATCTTCTTTTTATTTGCCACTTCTTCAAGATAAAAAAAACATTGTAGCCTCAGATGAGGAATAGATCAAGTTCCAGGATGATATTTTTTAGTATTTCACAATGGCTTCTTCAACTCCCAGAGCTCATAATCACCAGAAAGTCAAAGTGGTTTTATTTCATTCTGTCTCAGCAATGCCTTTGGATTTCTATAATGGGCTCCTCCATGTATAAATCAATGAAAATCATTTAGACAAAAGGACCATTCCTTCTCTTCACACTCCACCATTGTGTTATTCAAATGGTAACATCCCTATTCGGGTAGGTTAGAAGAGAGAGAGAAAATCCCACTGATGCTAAGAAAGCTTCTTTCAGCCAGCCCTCATCCTCTTCCAGAGATCTGGGGGCACACTTCATAAACCTGCTTTGCTCTCAGCCTCTGCCTCCATCACCATCAGTAAAAGTTGGTCATATTAGCTGTGTTAGAGTCACTCCTGTACAGCATTGCCCATATGTAACCACAGAGGTCACTCCCTGTATGGACTGTTAACCTTGATCTGAATTACAGTTCTGGTGTCATTTGAATTGTAAGACCCATAGTGAATCCTTGTAAGTGCCATTCTCTGTCCCTACCTGTTGGTCATCTTTGCAGTCACCATCTTCTGAATGGTTGCAGTACCAGATTGTTTCAGAACTATGTTCAGAGGTAATGGATAATGTCCAGACTGTTACGATGAAAAGGGTAAAGCTCCCTTTCCAAGCAGACACTCGTGTTTCACTGTGCCTCTCAATGGATTTTTGAAGTCTTTTACTCAGACGAGTAAAACTTTCCTCCTTCTCCAAGTAACTCTGGATTCCAGAGCCTGTTAAAGGGGTGTCTGCTTGTTTTTATGTAGTGACCAGTGTGTAAGCAGCTTGTATGCACTTGAGACATCCTGGAAGTGGTTTTGAGGGCAGTCATCCCTGTAAGACCCATCTTCTTCCTGTTACTTCCAGGAAGAACATTAGGGTCAGTTTCTCCTCATGAACAAGGTGACTTCTCAAGAAGGTGACAAGATCCCACATGCTTCTCACTGAGAAAGAATGCTGCCACAGCAGCATTGACATGTCCTCTGTTGGTTTTTTTTTTTTTTTTTTCACCCAGGATTTTATTTCCTTTCAATTTCCTTTCAGTCTGGAAATGGCTCAGAAATGGTTACCTTGATGTAGGTTATATAAGATCAGCAGGATCAAAGACCTAAAGAAATTAAAACCTCTGTAACCACATGGAATGCCCTTATCATTATAGTTGCATCACAGAAAGAAAAAACTGCACATCCCAGTGGCAGGGTTGAAAGGAAAGTGTATGTTCTGAGGATATAACATTATCCTTTGACTTCTTTAAGTTTTTCTGGGCATGTTTCAGTACTTGAACTCTAGGTACAAATTCATTTTACTTAACTGTCCCTGCAGCCTTTCTGGTATCTAAAATACATTCAGATTCAATTTGGCAGAAATTATGATGACTACCTAAAGGTACTCTTGTTTGTTTAAGAGCTTTTATTCCACCCTTCACTGTCTAAGAACTTTATCTTCTGCCATGAGGCAAAAGCTGACTTTCTTCCTACCCCCCTTTTGCAATCACAAAGGCCTATTGTAAGGCTATGCCTCTCCACATCTGCAACTTCTAAGAAATTTAAAGCAATTTAAGTACAAATAGTGCTATAAGGTCCCCAGCCAAGGTGGTTTAACAGCAGTCCTGCTTCAGAAAAAAGTTGCATCTTTTTCTTACTGTTTTTCCCGTAAATGTTGACATTGTTTGCCCTGAGAACAGTATATGTTGCTTCTGAAAAGCTTAGACATAGACTATATGAAGTTTAAACAATCAGGAGGTTATTGAAGAGCCTTCGCTTCATTATTACACCTCAACTGTACCAGGTTTTGGAGATGTTTTTCACAAAAATCTGCTCTGAAAGATGATGGCATGTTGTTGCAAGACTGCATGGAATAAGTCTGGACAGATCAGTGGACAAAGAATTTTGTAGTAGTTCATACCAAAACAGATCAGTGCTGATCCATCCTGTAGTTACATAAATTGAGCTTACAGTCTTGAAGAAGATAAATTGAGTCATGATTTCCACATTCCAGTTTTATACCACAGGCCATCCTGTCAGCACTAGCACTGTCTTAAAATCAGCAGATAGTTTGTGTTCATGCTTTTCCCTGTACTGCTGTTAAAAATATGTCATCTCAACTTTGTTGCTTGAGGCAGGCACTTGGCTTTTTTTTTTCCTTACTTTGAGAATAAGTTAATGAAATGAAGAATACCAACTTTCATATCAAAATGTCCAAAATACTTGCAGAGAATTTTGTGTTCCTATCAACAGTTCTTTTACAACTGATGATAGATAACCATGGCTGGTTAGGTAGGGTCTGCTCTCTTTCTTATTTCTGATAATTAATTAGTCAAAGGGTTTTTTCCCATTGTACATCTCTTTTGTTGAATTCAGTTGTTTGGGGTTTTTTCCACATGGGCTAAATGTGAGTCACTGCTTCATCTCTTTTTTTCTCTTTAACCAGTCAGTGTGCCACCACAGTATACAGAAAGTGGTTTTCATTTTGCTGAAGTGTAAGTTTATAGATTTTTGTCTCTAAATCTCCTGTGGTTTCATGACATACCAGTTTGCTGTTTCTCTCTTCTGCTTTTTTTTTTTTTTTTTTTTTTTTTTTTTTTGAGGGATACTAAATTTTGTCAAAGCTAAACAGGTCTAGGCCTTGATGTAACCAAAGCAGATTTGGTTCCAGGATCATCTCTAATTGTTCACAAGGCTTTGGTCCCTCCTAATTTTTAATGGTTTGCTATATTAACCCTCTACATCCTGGGAACATTAAACTTTAGAGCAGAACTGCTCATTTACATTCTTGAAATGCAGGACCATTCTCTTTTTTCAGTAAGATTTTTTTTTTTTTGGCTAATTGGTAGAAATTAGTGCACATGTATTCTTCAAGGTGTTCTGTTTCTGACATTTCAGAGCTCTCATTTATTTTCTGGTTTTTTTACTATACAAGTGAGATTTTAGTATGATGTTCTAGAGTAAGGACAGACTTTGGAGTAAAGACCTTACTTTAGTTGTTGAAGGCCTTTCTAGCCTTTCTCTTTTTTTGCTTAATTACCTCCAGGCAATTTGTTTTCCATGTTTTTGCACATCATGTGATAAAAGTTGAAAAAATAGTTGATAAAAATAAAAGAAGATAAAAAAAAAGTTGATAAAAATGAAAGAAGACAACAGAATACCCTCCCATCTACCACTGTTGTCTTCTTTTTTCAGTTAGAACTCTGCCATTGAGATGTAACTGAAATGGCAGTGTTAGCATTTGGCTTCCTAAGGCAGTCTTAGAGGCAAAGGACAGGAGGACTTCTTACCTGTTTTAGACAGGAGAGGAAAATTAGCTGTTCTCACTTGATAGGACTATAATATACTTGGTTACAATGTACATGTAAACATGTACAAATTGAAAAATTATGGTCAGTGGCAAATAACTGACTTTCCAGATAACCAAAACTTTCACTGTTGGGGAGATGGGGACACTTTTTAAATTGGTGACCTCTGTTTGTAAGACAGTGTAGTTCATTAGAATGGACTGTCAGTGCTCAGTTTAAAACAATACTGAAAGGAGCTCAGGGATCACCATGTAATATTTTAGTGAAATTTTGACTTACCTTGAAAATGTTGTGGAGTTTTTCATCTATGTTGCCACAATATCCCAAAAATTAGCCCTTAATTACAAACTGATAGAACCAAGACATTATGAAATTAAAAAGATAAATATGATGGAAATAACAATACATAATTTTTGTAAGCTCTGAAATAGAACTGGTGTTCATCTGTGTACTGATGTGAGATTTCAACTGCTTAGAGCTCTCAGGGAAATGGAGAAAAAGTATGAATTATCAAGTATGTGACAAAGCATGGAACTGAACATGTGCACGTTTCTGGAATTAAAACAATGCACGATTGCATTGCAGCATTTTTGCTGTTCAGTGTGTAATTTTGACAGAAACAAGATGTATGTGTTGGTATTTACTGAGTAGAAATTTAATCAGCAAACACATAGAATCTTGTGATCTGGAAGAGTTTATTTGGAAATGCATGAATAAAGTAAATAAGGAGGAAATATTATTTAGTATTTGACATAAAATGATGTAGGTTGGGAAGAGACCTTTAAGATCATTGAGTCCAATTGTACTATCAAGTCTGCCCCTAAACCAAATCCCTAAACACCATATCTACACATCTTTTAAACACCTCCAGGCATGGTGACACAGCCACTTCCCTGGGCAGCCTGTTCCAATGCTTGGCAATTCTCTCTGTGAAGAACTTTTTGCTGATACCCAATAAAAACCATTCAGGAATGCAGTTTGATTTAGTGTACAACAAGTAGTTTGGTCTGTAGCAATGGTTTAGATTGATTAATGTCAGTAGCAAGGGTTTAGAAGAAAGTGCAGGAAGGGTAAGAAATTGACCTTGATGAGGTTTAAGAATTTTAATTTATTCAGCTTATCTGCCCCCAGATAAGATAAAAAAGAAACTGTGAATGGGAAGGATGCTAACAGCTCTTTCAGTCTTGCAGTTAAATCCTCCAAGTGAAATAAGACAAACTCACTCTTGAAAGTAGCTCATGAATTTAGAGGAAATCCTAAAACATCTCCACAACTTACTAGAGATACAGTGTGTTTGGTAATTATTTGTATTGGTTTTGTTAGTTAGATGCCTTTTTGGAACAATCTTTCTAGGACTTTTTTTCCTGGGTTTTGGGGGTTGTTTGTTTTCAGATTTTTTTTTTTTTTTTTTAAATATATCCTTCCTCTTTCTCCAGCCACTGCAGCCTTTGGGCATAGACTGCCATCTGAAGCTGAGTGTAATTTACAGCTTAAAACATACAAGTATACATGCTAAAGTACACTGTCCTCCTGTACTGGAGAACATACTGCCCTGTGACTGTAGCCATGGGGTGACCCTTACACTGCAGATGGGACAGGCACAAGTGTGATGCTTCATTGTGTGATGGCAATCACATAAGAGATTGTAATTAGTGTGGAGGACAGAAGCTGATTTTTTCATTTCCTCACTGCAGCGCATAATGGGTTTTTTCTGATCTGATTCACCTGGAATTGCTTAGAAGAAGGAGGCAGTGTTGTTTGGGAGAGTGCTGCTTAGCAGAGTGCTGTGATCAACAAGTGTAACATGATTTACTGCCTGAGTTTGAGAAGGTGCTTCCAAAACTTTAGATAATATGTTGTAAAGATTCAGTGAACTGTGTTCTCATGGTGCTGAGTTAAGCTATTAAGTTGTTCCTTGTGATTTGTATCTTGTTCTTTGAAAGAACAGATATGTTGCCCTAGAGTCTAAGTATTCTGGTTTTGGTATTTTAACAGTTGATCATTTAATGCACTTCATAATAGAAAGGAGTTTTTGACCTCACATGCAGAAAAGGAGTCTGGGTACCAATGCTGAAATCTAGTAAGCTGCTTTTGCCTCTTTTATAGACAGCAATGAAGAGACATTTAGAATACTGGATATCTTCTTGGTAATGAAAATGTATTTTTTGCAGTGTTGATCTCCATGGTTGGAAAATCAAATATTTGAGTAGATGATTTAAGAATACAAGTATGAACTCTGACATCAAAACTACTACTTACAATTATTTCTCATTCCCAACTTCTTAATGAATATGATTTCCTATTGAATTAAATAACCTTTATTTTATTTCTTTAGAGGGAAATCCATTTGTCCAAGCAATACCTTAACTTCTGTGCTAGATAAAGAAATGCAGAGCAGGCCTGCACCTCCTCTTCCTCATTACAAACAACCAGATAAGTAAGGAATTTGGATTTAAAACCATATTCTTCAGTTTTGTGCTGAGTTCCCCAAGGAACATGTTCCTGAGCTTCAACTGTATACACCCTGTTTCTTCTTTTTTCTTAACCCACACACAGCTTTGGAGCTTGCAGCATGCACTAAGATGTTCTTTCCACAAAAGTAAGCCAGAAATGAAGTGATACAAAAATGTAGGATTGGCTATGTGGTGTAGGGGTAGTAGTATAACAAATACTATGGGGTTTTTAAATTATTTTTAATAAATATTACATAGTTGGGAAGAGAGAGCTGTTTTGGAGATATGGGGATTCATTTTAAACCTTTAACCAATAGTAATATCTTACTGGCATAAAATGATTCATTTGGACAGATACTAAATGTATCTTTTTGTGTAGCTATGACTACACAGTTGATTAAAAGTGAACTACAATTTTTATCAGATAGTGAGTACTACTGAAGATGGGATATATAAGGCATCTTGGTCAATAGTCCTAAAAGGACAGTCTTTACATTGTATGACCTGCCAGCTTCAGATACCTGTAGTTATCTTATAGTTATGATTTTTTTTTAATTGATGACTTATTATTTGTTCATGTTTACCTTTCAGAAGTGTTTTCCTCCCAAATTTTTCCCAGATTAGCATCTGAAATCATGTTCAAGTGCCTTTTGCAGAAAGGGACTGCTTAATGTTGCAGTAACTACTGTTGATAGATGCTGCTGGAATACAAAGTAGACTGTTCTGAGAAAATTTAAATCATTTCAGAGCTAAGCATTTAGAGCAAAATACATTTCTAAAAGGATTGCTTAAGGTGTAATTCAATGTCAATTTTAAACAGGTTGTTACTCTTTGTTTCCACTTCTGTGGGATTGCTGTCTTCAGTGACCCTAATTAATGACAAGGAGTTGTGTAGCAAAATTAAATAAAGGACTTTAGCTGTTTATTTTTCATTACTAGAAGTAAAGTTTCTTTAGAAGTTCTTAATTCTACAAAATCTTGTAGAAGGTCTCATACTGTCTTACTGAAAAAAATCTTTACAGTGCTTGGATTTGCTATCACCATATTTTTTTTATTACATATACCATATTTTTAAATTTTATTATTTATTCTTGCTTTTGAAATCAAGCAGATTTGATCAAGAGCTCAGTTTAACAGTATTTCTTTTACTGTTTGTTTTAAGAGGGAATTTTGAACATTTACTCTTCAGTACAGTATCGTTTTTTAATAAATATTACTTGTAAATTACATTTTCTGGTAAAATCCCGAAACAAATGTTATTGATTCAGAGACATGTTGATGTACATTCATTAAATCAAGCATATGTTTTTGTCAAAATTCAGTTAACAAGGGCTTTCTGGAGCATTAAGGTGCTTCAACTAAAACTTAATTTAGAAGTGCTTGCTATTGGCCGATGCAGTGTGTATGTGCACGTTGATTGTGATTCAGTCTACCTTGTATCTTGTTCTTCATGCATGTGAGTAATATCTAATATTTTTATTATTTCAGGAGTATTGGAAATAGTGGTTTATCCAAACCATTAAAGGAAGAGCCAGTAATTGACTACTTTGATGTCCAGGACTGAAGCGATTGATGCAGAATCATTCAGTTTAATCAGAATCCCATAGATTATGATACAGAAGCTTAGAGGTGAAAATACTAAGTTATTGTGTGAGGTGCTTTTTGATTTTCTGTCAACAGATCAGTCGTTCAACATATTCATAATTTAACATCTCAAGTTAGATTGATATGCTAGTTCTAAAAGTTAAGCATTTCAACAATTTATGTAACTGAAAATACCTAATGGTAGTAGAGCTTTTTAAATCTGGGTTTGGTGCAATTTTGTATCTAATGTGCTGTCAGAATAATGTACATTTTTACTGATGACTTTGAAGCAAGAGAACTGGTGGTAAGCAAATAGATTTTTGGAATATTAAGAACAAGAATAAATCTTTATTTTGACATATCTCACACAAGTTAAAATGGACTAGAAGTAATATGTGATAAAAACATTGGTTGGGATATTCTTAAGTATTTTCATGTTTTATTAATTCATTTTTGGGTTAATGTGGTAAACTTGAGAATTTGAGTTACAATTCTACATGAAAAGAAATACAAAATTTAAGTGTGAATATATACATAAATGCCTCTTAAGAGCACAGACTTGCTTTGGAATCTGAAGGACTAGTATTTGGGGAAGGTGGGGAATTGAGACTTACTTTAATTTATCTCAAATTTGATGTGTTAAAAAAGAAAAGAAAAGCAAGCAAAAGAAGGAAAAAAAACCAAAGCAAACAACAACAAAACCAACTCCACAACACGAGATTACTGCTACTACTATGTTTTTATCCAAGACCTTCAACAAAACCAGACATTACATATTATTTTGGTGTTCTGTGCATGGTTTTATAGTGGTTTATATTTTTTTCTGTACTGTGCAAGCTCAAGATGAATGTGTGAAGTTTGGTTCAAGTACGTTATGGGTTTGAAATAATACTTGTAAAATTTATAAGACCATCTGCCTGAACTCTTTGGCAATGGAATATCTTTGGTTTATGTGACTTGTAACAAAATGGGATGGCAGTTTAAACATTTAAAGACATCCGAGAGGCCTCATGATGGTGAATTGTTTCTAGATCTTGATTTAAGATAGATGAGTAACTCTCTGGGAGAGGAGGTTGTAGGTCTGATCAGAAGAGGTGGTACAGCTCTGAATTGGAGTAATACCTGTTCTCCTGAGGAGAAAGTTTTTTTGTATTAGTAGCTTTGGGAACTCTGACACTGATGGACTCTGGTTCTTGTTCCTTGTGGCTGCTACGTGTAGCACTAGAGGTAAGTCCCCTGTTCAGCATCAGAGCCTGATGCTGTAAAGGGGCTCCCTATGTTGTAATGTGAGATTCATTGCCAAAAAATGGAAGGCATTTGCTCATGCTTAGATTCACCTGGAGTTACCATATGACCCTGAGCCTTAACTGTGAAGCATTCCATGGCTACATTTCATTGAGCAGCTCACGAAAAATGGAACAAGTGGAAAACTCAGAGATCATATCTGTCCCCCAAAATGTTTTGAAAATAAAATGCATGCTGTTACTGTATATTGTTTGTAGGAGTTTATTATTTCACATTTTTAAAAATTCAGTCTTAAATATTACTAAACATTAAAAGTGTTTCAGGTAAAACAGGTACCTCCAAGAGTGTTCAGGCTTTTAATTTGTATGTAGGGATTTAAATTTGTTTTATTTTTTGTCTAATACTTTGTGAACAGAAATTAAAAATAAATCAATATGCCTTACATTGGCCTTAAATTCTTAAGCAAATTATGGTTTGATTCTGCAAGGTGTCCTGCTAAGTTCAGCTGAAGAAATAAGTTACTTAGCATCTTTCCAGGAATGTATTTCTTCAATCCCTTCCTTGTGATGACTGTATCTCTACCAGTGCCTGCAGACAAGTGCTGACTCAATGTGGCCAAATAAAGGCTATTTCTGGTTTTGAAACTCAGAGCTATATTAATATAGCACTTATTTCAAGTAGTAAGGCCTCTAGGAAGAAAGTATATAGTTAGGCTGCAAAGGTAGGTTCTAGGTAGGAGCTGGCACACATTTCCAGTGACCTGAGTCAGGGGCACGTGTACTGGGGCACACACGGTTGGTTTATGATAGGTGGACCTAACGTTACAGAAAATCAAAGTGGCTTAGTTGATAAGAAATAGAATAAAGCTGCAGCCTACTAACTTTTCACAGTTTCACAATAATATAGCCCAAACCATCACATTTGCACCTCTGATTTCAAATTTGAAACCTAAAAGGTTTTTGTAGCATTATTTTCAACTCTGTTTAGTGGAATTTTTATCAGATTATGGCATTAACATAAAAATGAGAGCTTTGGTGTGGTGCACTTCAGCAGTCAAGTTGCCACTGCTTGTAATAAGAAAATTGAGGTAATCTCAGTTTTTCAGGCTAAGATTAATAATTATTACTGAATCTGTTCATACTGAGAAGTCATACTTCTTGTCACTTACCTCTTAACGACATGAATGTTAAAACAGTTTTGTTTTGTTTGTAGATGTATGTTACACATCTCTAAATCATGGCTATTGGAGCATACCTGTAGTTATGAAGCAATTCACAAGTACTGAATCTTTTTTAAAAATGCATTTTAATAACTTGGTTAAAAATATGATCCCATGTTTGCCCATGAAAGTAATTTTCCCCTGGAACTCAGCTATAGCCTTAAGAAGGAATTCTGTGAAGGGTAACAGTGGTGCTGTTCTCTCTGGTTTTGTTTGCTTTTGCTGCAATCTTTTACTTTCATATGGAATAGTAATGAAGGCTGGAGTTTTGATATATGTGATAACTTAGCTTCATATTGCATGTGTGCCTTGTGGAAATGCTTTTCAAATAGCTATTTTTGAAATCTGAGCTAGCCTTTACACCTTCTATCTAATAGAAAAATAAGTAGAGGAAAGAAATCTTTGCATTGGTGAAGTCAGGGACAAAAATCATTTTGACATCACTGTAACTTATGACTTCAGCTTTGATATGCTAGCAGTTTTCCACAGCCCTAAGAATAATATTGTTTCCTGTAAATATATTTGAAGAAAGTACCTTTCAGTAAGCATCTTTTGAAATAAATTACGTGATACCAGTTGGAACCCATGCAACTTCATGAAGTGCTTTTAAACTGTGTTTAAAATAGGCAGATAGTTTGGCATTTGGTCTCTTGTGTTGCCTGTGTGTATAGTTTAACATATTAAACGTGCTCTGAATATTCAGTATTTGGGTTTAACCTAAAATTGTATAAGATGCATAAGTAGACATCAATATCACTATTTCTGTGTCAGTTTATACAGTATCTGCCACATAATGAAATGAGCAAAATAAAATTTTTCTACAACACTTGTTATTTGTTGAAAAATTCATATTTAACTTGATTTTTTCAAGTTATTGATGTAAAATTACTTTCTTTATAAATCCAAAATCTTAAAGTTCAGGGCCTTGGAATTGTTTGCATTCTTCATCTTGGTATTCAAGAGTTGGAAGACTGAGACATCACAGAGAAACAAGAGTAAAGATTTGAATGGACACTTGGGAAGTACTTTTCCTCAATTTTTTATATAAAAGGGGTGATTTCCTGGATTTGAAGTGATTTTTAAAAGAATATTGTGTGGAGAATGAAGCAAGTAAAGTGGGTTCCCCAGGAAATGGAGAGTATGCTGCCTTCTTGGAATACAGAACTAGAGGAGAGATGATTCTGGATAGAAATGTACATTTTGGTTATATGAAAAACCCTTTATTATGTCAGCCTAAATGCTACTTGGCAATAAAATGTATGATTTTAACTTATACTCCCTTTATTGTTGTTTCAGTTGTAATGGTGACTGTAAGGCAGGTGGGGGAAGGGGAAGGGGGGACCAATGTAACTTTAAAGTCCCTGTGGGCATTAGATACAACACATTCACGATGATAAGTGGGGGGTGGAGAGGTGATGTAAAAACTTTGCCATCACAGTTCAGTAAGTGACAGGAAGTATCAAAAAACAAGCAGTCTGAAAATCAGAAGTTTGAAATCATTTGAACTGGCTCCTCCCGAAACTTTTAAACTTGGTCATGCTTTTTCAGCAAAAGCCTGACCTGGTGTTTCAGATTAAGTGCAAGATTGCTTATAGAAATTGAGAAATTGATCTGAGATTGAAGAGTCTTGAAAGACAGATGAAAACCTTTTATCTTGCTACATCAACTGTCCTTTAAGTTTGGCCTTCCCTTTCAGGTATTTCTGGAAGATGAGGATGGTGTGTTGCAGGTATACAAGCATTGGAAAACATGTTAACTAGAAATCTTTGCCTGAAGAAAACACTTGCACTTCAGTTAGGTCTGTCATGGACTAGAGGGAGACCAAATCCGTCTTCCTCATCAGTGTGTGCAAATGGCAGCAGAAGAGACAATCAGTTTTGCTTTCTGTTCACTTTTCCATGTTTGGAAATAGACTGTTCAAATGTTGGGTTTCAAGTATTTTAGCGTTTGTACAAAGTTGTCTCACTTTTGGAGACAATACTTCAGGAGGAAACACTCTGGTATTCTTCAAAGGGAAAAATGCCTCTCGTTTTCCTCTGCTGATAAGACAAGTGGGTCATAGCAAGTGAAAGTGAAAAAACCCCAAACTGTTTATTCAAACAAAACAGGATAGAACAGGGAAAAAAAACCCCCTAAACCTCAAAATATAACAAATTCCTGGAGAGGGAACAGCCACTCGGGCTCGGACCAACTGGGGCCACCCCATGGTGCCTCAGGGGCCACCCCTGCAGGCTCCCCAGACTGGCAAGGAGGGGAGGGAGGCAGTGAGGCAAGGAGAAGGAAAGGGAAAACAGAACAAAAAAGGCCCAACAGAACCTTTTCCCAGCTAGCTGGAACACACAGGAAACCCAAAGAGCGGCACAGTGCTCCCGGCACACTCCCTCCCGAGCCCTGCCAAGTCCCAAAGGCCCCCAGCCCAGTGGCCTCAGCCATTAAACTGCCCCTCATATCTGTGGCTCTGGCCCCAGTCCCCTGGTCCATCCTGAAGCCACAGTGCCCGTGAAGCCACAGGCATTAAGGGGATGGTTAAGAAACAAAGCAGCTTCATAGCATCACCCCAGGACAGTAGTGAATTCCCAGCAGAAGGCATCATATTTAATAAATGCTGCTCTCATCCTTTACTAAAGTGCTGAATTCCTAAGATGGTTGATGTGCACATTTTTATGTCTATATACTTCTTACTTAACCATAAACCAGAATATTAGAGCCATTAGGAAGGGTATGTGTAGAGAGGCTGTATTTTGGGTGCTCCTTGAGCTTTAGACCAGTTTTCCTAGTCTTTGTCATCTCAAGATATTTGAAGGAAGTAGTGCAGTGTCTTGAGCATAGGGAGAGACCGTGTTGATACTGTCCTGCAAGAAGCAAGGTCCCAGAAGGAACCTGGGAATCTTCTGGTATTACTCATTGAGCTGCTGTTTCAAGCACTGTATTTTTATTATGATTTAAAGTCAGGGTGTCTAATTTAAAGCTTCTATGGAAAATAAATGTCTCTTCCACAACAGAAAATTATTTTTACCACTGGAAGAATCTTTTTAAGAGCACAGATCAAGGCATATCACCTTTCTGGTATTTCAGGCAATCCTCTTAGCAGTTTAGGTGCCATTATGAGCCACTGTTGCCTTCTTTGGAGCCCTTTTCAGTGAAAGGAAGTAGGTGCAAAAATATGGCTGTTGTGTCGAGCTCTGCTATGCTTGCCCTTCCCAACTTTACTTTCTGTGGAATGTTCAGGAACTGCCTCCTAGTAAATGGTTCTGTTTTCTAATGGATCTAATGTGTGCTTACTCCAGTATCCAATCATCTTGCTACCTTCACATTTATTCCTTTAAAGTGTAGACAATGTATTCTACTCAGAGAACTAGAGGACTTAATTTGTAAGGAGATGTAAGAAACAAAACCTAAAATACCAGCATAGAGAAAAATTTATCTTAATAGACACTTTTTATGTGCTGGTCAAAAGGCTGACTTTCAAAATGTGTGTGTAGAGTAAGCTAACGTTTTACTAGGGAGCATTATCAGACACTGAACTAGTTCATGCCTCAAACATTGATATAAAAGAGTTTTGCCCATTATAGCAAAAACTGTATAATGAAGACAGCCCCTCCCTAAAGGATGCCTGACAAGAATTTTGGACTGAAAGTCAAACTGCTGAGATTAGCTGAAGGGAAAACCCATTCTTTGATCACCTGAAACAAACAAGTAAACAAGGAAAAGAATGTGAGCCAAACCCAGCATCCCTGCTAAGAATCATCTCTGGCTTGCTTTGGGGTGGGGGAGGCTGTAGCCCACAGACCCCTTTACTGGGAGCCAGTTTGCACAGATTTTACCCCCACGTGGGGTGGGGGGAGGAAGCTTTGGTGTGNACCTATGCCAGTAACAGCGAACAGACCCACACCCCCAGTGCCGCCTTCTCGGCTGCCAGGCCCGTTCCCCTTTGGTGCAGTTCCTGTCACCGCCGGCAGGGGCGCTGGCGGCTCCCGGCGAGCAGGGCGGGTGCGATGGTTCCCCCGCGCCGGCAGGGGGCGCTCCGCAGCGAGCTCGGCCCTCACGCGGCAATGGCGGCTCGGGGTCCCGGGCAGGGATGGAACAAAGGCCTCACAAACCCCCTGGGCAGCCGATCCCGGTGCCCGGCAGGAGCCTCGGGAGCAGCAGGCTGGAACAGCAGGGCCGAGCACCAATCCCGGGTGGCAGACGAGTCCGGAGCTGCAGCAGGAGTCCCGGGAGGTCTCGGCAGGCAGGGTGCGCGGGGCTCCAGTGCAGCAGGGGCTCAGAGCAGCAGCAGGGGCAGGGCGGCCGCAGCCCGGCTCCCAGCGGGGCAGGGAAAGGCAGGCTTGGGAATCCCCGAGATTTCTTCCTGAGGCACCCGAGCAGATGGTGAACAGCTCCCTCTTTCAGTAAGGTGGGGAGGTGGGGTCCCAGTGCAGCAGGCACCCAGTGAGCAAGCTCCTCTCACCGTAGAAAGAAGGCAGCTGAAAAGCAGGAGCCTGCAGTGCTGAGGAGTTACTTCCACCACGATGGCAGCTCCCTCTCTCTCCCTCTGTCCGAATGCCAAAAGCACTACCTCCGCCCAAGGTGTACCCCAACCCTCCCAGGTGCCAGGGAGCAGCCCCTTGGTCCCCTCCCTCTGTGGCCAGCCCTTTTGCCTTTCTTAAGCACCCAGCAATTCTTTGCCCCAGCAACATATATGGGAAAAAATTCCTCAAGAGTAAAAGAGAACAGAAGAGGGAAACTTCCAAACCCCAACAACCAGCTGGAGAGGATCAACATAACATTGCTGGGATCCATGGAGTGGTGATATTTTCCTTATTCTGTCCATAATCACTCTCATTCCCTCTCCCCCACCTATTTTCTACTTCTTTCTTTCTGTCTCTCTCATATTTGCTATCAAAGAAACCCATACAATTGTCACTGGCATGTGGTCCTGTTGGCACCTTAATTTGGGCAGAGGCATTTCTAAGAACTTTAATAACTGGATCTTGACAAGTGTTACATATAAATCTAAGATCTAGGAAGTAAAAGCTGTGGGGAAAACTGTTGGATGTTGGATAGTCACCTATCAAACAGTATAGTCAGGAAAGTACATTGTCTCCATTCAAGGCACCTAGACAGTCTTTTTTTTTTTTTTAACAAGAAATTCAAGGAACTTTTAGAATTTATTGCTTACCCAGTAAGTTAGATACCTCTTATTAAGAAGTGCTGTTTCAGGAAGTGTTAATTAAAATCTTCAGTCAGTGCAGTAACTCCTGTGGTAAGTGCTGACTGAGGCAGATGTTTAAATTCAGTATGTTGTTGTAGTATATGATACAAAATAATTTGTGACAAAATTTAAAGAATACAATATTTTGCTGAGGCTGGGAAAAGCACAAGACGTTCACAAAAATTGTGCTGTTCA